>LD359329.1:7339-68130 GCA_001465055.1 Ptychodera flava | reverse complement strand
GTCCAACTCCCCGTCTACCTCCACATTTGGGATCATCGAAGATACAAGAGGCAGTTTAGATGACCCTACATGTAAGTACATTATGAAACACTGGATTTAGATTGATAGCAATACATGCAAATCTGTGTATAGAAGAGTATAGTATGTTCCCATACACTTATGTGCACCGAGCTGCTCTCTCAAGTGTTTTGTGGTATGCCTTCTAATTGATTGAGTCTTGAAAAAAAGCTTTTTCTTTCAGGGACGTCTTCTTCCTCTTTTGTTTTTTAACCTTGTGTCAGTGGAACACAATGGTATCCATGTAGTGTACTGTGTCATTTTATCCCAGAAAAGGCTTTTTTCATAGATTCTTTGTGAAATGAATCTTGTAGTTAGAGATTTTAGTTGGAGATAGTCATAGAGGAGACTGTGAGATGTAGTCACTAATTAAGCAATAAAGCACACCCAGCGACAGTATATACCACAAGATTTTGACCAGTTCATGACACATATACACATGAGCGATAGCCAGTGCATATAAGGAGTGAACTGGTCAAAATCAAATGGTACACCAGTTGCTTGGATGATCATCATATCAAGTTGAAATTCTGGCCTGATATGTCAAAATGGGAATATTTCTCTAGCTGAGAGCTCGTGCCTGTTCTAACCATGCTATATGCACATATAGTATGGTTATTTTCATGTCTCGACCAATCAGATCGCTATATTTGTGCAATCAATATACTGGTGCAATACAAAGCTTATTATACCAGTAATCTTGCTTCTAGTAAAATTTATTTTCAAACACAATGGTGTTTTGAACCGATAGGAGGTTCATGAAATGCTATCTTCTGACAATAAGTTTCATCAAGCTAGCTTTGCATAACCGTCTTTGGAGGTAAAGATCTGATGCATTTATCTCAGTTTCATAATCATTATGCTTCAAATTCTTATATGGCGGAACAGTTTTACTTTCGGTTTGAACAAAACAAGAACTCACTTAGCAACAATTTCTGTTTTGGTTTATTTGTTGATGATACATCAATGTGAAATGTATGACACAAACTGATAAAACTGATAATTGCAAAGACAAGTACGGTTATGAAGGGTGCCAGAAAATGAAATGCCGTAGTTTTTAATTTGTGCCCTCGTATTTACTCAGTGCTGTACAAGTTGGTCAGCTGTGCTGCATGGTTGATATACCGGTAAAGTGCTGTTGGTGCAGCACTCCATACAAATAGAGTACTCCTTACTTTAAGGTAGAATGCGCCCGTGGATGGATATTTGAACTCTCAAATTTCAAAAACTCTTTTCTGATCTACCACTTGTTTGGGCTCATTTTAAAGCTCTTGAAGCAAGAACAATTTTCACTGTCTTTAATCTTTCGAAAATTTAAAATTTTATTTTTTCTCATAGAGTTAAACACGGGGATGGCAGCCATTTTGAATTTCAAACATTATTATATGTTAAGTAATTTGTGTCTCTTGTACAAAATATTGTACTTTGACCCCTGATTTTAAATCTTCATTTGGTGAGAGAATGGTTGAAAGTTTCATTGAGGAAAGTTTGAACAAAAGTTTAAGTCTTTCACTTTCGAGATGCATACTACCTTAAGATGATTCACTGTACTATGCTGTAACCATGGTACAATATGCTGTTACTCTTATTCAGGTAATGAAGATGATACGGAAGCCCTCATCAGTCTCACTACCCCTCAACCCCAACCTCCTCCACCACCAGAAGGAGGGGAGGAGATACCACCATACAGATACTACAAGCCACCTGCACATGATCAGATGTCTGGAACAGATGGAATGAGCAGCATTATCCAAAAGCTTAATATGAGTCCTGACAACCAGGAGGTGATATTTGACCAGTACAGGAGGAAGGAGGCCGAAGGAGAAGAGGTGAGGCCCGTTCTATCTGCAGATGAGGAATTGACCCAGAATTGGTATGGTGGCCCTGAGTACCATCCAGAAATGTACAATGGCAGCACCATTCCTGGCAGTTTTAGGCCCCCGTATGTGTACGTTCGGGAAATCTCTTTGGAAAGAAAAAGTGATGAGGCAGGCGGAGACAGGTTCGATTCTGGCTTTCAGGAAATGGAGCAGCTTGAACGTATGAGGGACTTTGATCAGCTGGAGCATATGAGGACATTGGTCGTGGAAGGCATGAAGGCTCACACCTCCACCGTGTCTGCCGACATACACAACGACAGCCGCAGCATCAACATATGATGAAAATCAGCAAGTCCTCTTGGGGGACCAGCAGAGAGCATTGTGCGGTGCTGGTGATGAGTACTTAAAAAAACGTCTTGTGACTTCTAATCATGGTGGTATATCCTTGGATAATCCCATTTAAGTGCCAATCCTTTGGTAGATCTCCAGTTGTACTAGATGACTTATCCGATTATGTGGCTTAATAAATCACACTAATCCATCCAAGCAATATAGAGCAGGGTAATTATGAGCAGGGGTGCAAAGAGGTGAAAAAGAGGTTGTAATCAATTTATGCAGAAACTTTTACTAAGGAAAACAAGCAATAAATTATTAATAATAATAATGATGATAATAATAATGATAATAATAGTAATAATAATAATGATGATGATGATTATGAGTAATTTACAGTTTAATCTCTCAGATATTGTATTTTTGTATGTATATGCCGAATAAGGGATGAGAGCCAAATTCAAAAAGGTGTCCTTTGGTCTGTAAAAATTTATTCCTTTTTTTGTATAAATTTTACCGTGATACACCAGAAGTAACCATAAACCCTAGAGTGAAAGGGTCTATGCTGTAATCATTGTAATATACAGTACATTCAAAGAAACTTTGAGTGCCATAAGAAAGCAATATCTTTGAAAATTAAACTTGAGATGCATTCCAGATCAGATGTACATATTGTATAAATAGAGTGAATATTTCACTGAACAATTCTTCAGGGAAGTAAGAGAAAGACAGTTTCTGCAACTGGAATGCTGTGCAAGTGATATTGATTGCCATTCCGTTGCCTTTAACCCTTTCACCACAATGGTTTAGCCCAAACCCATTCTTACCAATGGTAATTGTGGACATGTTTACAGGGAATTAGGGGTGAACAGGTTAATCATCAAATGTTGGCACTACTGTTTTGATTCATACAGAGAAGTTGGACCTGCAGAAATATATTCTAGGGGTGGAAGGGTTCTCTATGTGAAACATTGTGATTATGAGCCCACATCCGTAGTTCAAAGGTATACTGCCCTCACAGGTGAGCGGTGGTTCGCACCATAGACAGTGGAGGGGGTCTTCGCCCCCTCCACTGTCTATGTTCGCACAGACATTATGAATAAACATAAATCTCATTGCACAATTAGTGACTTTTTACCTCTGTCATTGAGGTGGCCATGTGAACAGAAATCCCAGAACGAGTCAGCATCTATATCTGTAAATCAATGATGTGAATTAGCTCTGCTGACCCAAAATGTGGCAGTACAGGGTCCATGGTGACGCCTGTAAGTTAGGATTGAAACACTGTATAAGTGTATAGGTGTATCCTTGATCACTTTTACAGAGGGTTGTCAATAATGCCAGATAGAACCAGCTGTAAGAATTGACAGGGTCCTTATGCCACAGGAAAGCCCTTGAAAATCTGCGAATTTTAAAGTGTTCTTCAAAGTCCTGGAACATTGATAAGCCACCCATGATTTTCCAACATTATGAAATGATTGGTTATGACATTGTAAAAATGATATATTAAAATGACATTTTTTTAAAATTGGAACTTGAAACTGGTATTTTGGACCTCACAGGGTCCTTGAAAATTGCTAAAAAACTCCTTGGAAGTCGGTGAGTTTTAAGTGAGTATTAGTGTATGGACCATGGTTGAGGTTTAATCATCTCATGGAATAAACATCAGTAGTCCAAGACATCCTGGTCAGTCTTACTAATCCAAGAGTCTCTGATTGGATGCAAAGTCAGACGAATCAATTTTTAAGTTTATTGATAAATGATTTTCCTTCATAAGTATGTACAACAGAACTATGCAAAAAATTAACATATGTGATTTTGCAGTATTAAAGAACTATTATTTTTTAGTGCTTCTTTTGAAAATATAAGTTGCAATGCCTTCATGCAGATCACCTACCAAAGGTTTTAATTTGGTTATTATCTGGTTATTAGCCTTGCCTAGTTATCCATTTGGAATATTTTAACATTTACATTGCTTTCATATTTGAAAATTGCAGCACAACAGTATACTTTGATAAAAAAATTATGCCCATATTATATGTACTATTTATCAATTTTAAAAAGATTTCATAATTGTAGTACATTTTTAATAATCAAATACATCATATTCCACAAAACTGCCATGTTAGAACGTATCTTGTTTTGCTGATTACAGTGGTTTTGTGTTGAACCGGTGGGAGTATGGGAACTAGACGGACGGCGTTCTTTGAAGAGTTGACAACACTGTCAGGCATAGTTTTCCACAAAGCAGTAATATCGGTCAATAAACATCGGCCCTTCAAAAGTTGAAACATTGTCTGGAAGAGGGTCATGTGTAGTCAAAATAACACCACACATCCACACACACACGCCACTACAAACTGTCAAGAACGCATCATTGTTGTCAAAATAGTGTATTATACTTTTTAAAAAGTATACTTTTATGTTTTAAAGAAAGGCTTTTTGTAAAGGTTGTACAAGTGCCATTTAAAAACTCGTCACACAAAAAGTCCTTGTTGAAAAGTTTTATTTATCCAGTGGCAGACAACAAGTGAATACACTCAGGGTAGCAGGCATGGTGTGTAAAGATCAGATACTGTTGCTTTGTCTGTGTGAGACCTCCTTCCAGACAATGTCAGCTTTCACAGAGTTGATGTGTCTGTAATCAGCTGATAATACCACTTTTAGCATATAGTTACACCAGATAGCATTGGCAACTCCTCAGCAGTTTTACGCCGGAATAAAAGGTGCACAGTGTTCTATAGACTCAGTACGCCCAAGATATCATGCGATGGTGGTACAAACTAATATAGAAATACACGTACTTGTACGGACGTTTGTGCATGTGACTTTGTTGGTACTGTGGTCCATTTGAATTCCGGGTTTGACCCATTTGACAGTTTGTCTAGTTCCAGTTCTACCTCTGTTTCAATGCAAACCATTGTCAGTGGGCAGGAGCAGTGCTATTAATCTTAAAAGGATGAAGTGTTTATATTTGTCACTTTTGTATAATTTCATGAGTCACTTTAGTGCTTTGTTGTCTGACACTTTGTGTTGCAGTAGTTGATACAAAACTTCAACCCTGCCAGTTGACTGTTGGTTGATCACTCTGGAACTGTGGATAAATAATGCATCGGCATAACCAATGAAAGACATTTGGCATTAACCTCTAAAAGCGCAAAGTTTTGAGGTTTGGACATTTGACTATGAAATTATGAATTGAATTTTCCCAACAGGATACATTAATAATTATGTTTGAAGATTATACTGCGGAAGAATTTTTTTGGACAGCAAACAAGTTCAAAGCAAAACCTCTGTGGTGAGTTCCCAACATGGTTTCAATGAGGTAACCATGACATTTTGTTAGTGCAGCTTTGTGCAGGATCAGGGCTCCCCCCCCCCCCAAAAAAAAAGGGAGATGACTTTGTCTTGTGCTTCTTTTATTTATCCACTGCCCCTCGGAAAACCGTGCCATGAATCTTGGTATCTTTTTTTTTTGAGAGAGAGAGAGAGATCCAATCAAATGATCTGACAGGAACTCTAACAAACCACAGACTTAAACACTGTATATTTATGCTATAGTTGGTGCTTGCAATAATGCATTGAGTCACACAGTGTCTTTTGTTCATGGGTTAATTTTCTAAGTATTAGCTATCCCATTGTTTCTTACATGTAGCAGGAACTCCATGGTGAAAACAGTGACATTGTTAACATGGGTTAGAAAGATTAGCTACAAGATTTTTCAGTATGTTTGTTCAGAAGTTACCCTGCACAGAGGTGCAAGTTCAAAGGTACATTTCATAGATCCATACAACATGTGTATTCCACTTTTTGTTCAAGTATGCAGTGCACTTGCCCTGACCATAGTTTTTAAGGTGAAGTTTTTAAGGTTTATGTCAAATATGATTGTTGACTGCAAAGGATTTCAAAATTCAATAGTTTAAGTAGTTTACATGTATTGTAACTTGACAACTTTTTCTCGAACTACAAGACTGCCGACTAGAGCAAAAACTTACTTCAATTTTCACTCATGTACTTTTGTTTAATCAGAGAATGTGTATATTTCATTTTGTTTTAGGCAGGGGATATGTATATTTCATTTTGATTCAAGCATGCGGTTTGTATAGAGTTTGTTTTAAGCAAAGCATATCTGTATATTATTGCATCTATGAGAACCTGAATGCCAGACTGAAATCTATTTACATAGTTTCATAACATTTCATGTATGATTTCTCTCTTACTGTGATTTGTGAAGGCTATTTTAAAGAGAGTTGGCAGAAACGAGTTTTCGTTTGCATTGCCAGGTCAAAATGTTTTATCTTAACAATATCAAACCTGATGACTTGATTGCTTTAGCTTCAATATATGCAATGAAAAACATCCTCTCCTTTCCTTGTAAAATGCTTGTTATTATGTTACCGTTTTAGCTCCTTGAAATTAATGATGTACATTCTGTAGAAAGCCTATGACTCTAATATTGCCGAAAGATTAGTGTACTGTTTAATTCACTGTTTTTACATGTACTGTTTTGAAATAAAGAAAAACAGGTACAGAGGACTCAGTATTTTGTTCCTATTTTGTATGCTGAATGCACAACTCATAGAGCCTACATTTAAATTTCATGTTGTGTGAGTGTCATTGAAATGCTGTGTTTTCAATCCTAATCTATGGTTTAATGTCTTGAATTTCTTAGTTTTAGCTTTTTTCCAAGAGAATATGCAGATAGAACTCACATGTCCGATAGCCTCTGTCAATCATTGACAGTAATCAATACATATCGGTTAAGTCACAGTCCCTCTAACACGATTGGAACTAATTTAGGATAATTGGGTCTTCATATTTTTCACATTTCTCAAAAATGTTAGGTGCCATATAGCTGAATGTTGCAATATTACAAATTAATCATAAAAATTAAGTGTAACTAACAAAGAAAAGCAGGTAAGCTTACATTTGTAGATTAAACAGACATTACTTCACCATCCAATTATCCCAAATTAATTCAATCGTGTTCTCTATGGATAGAGGGACTGTTATACAGCAACGTTATATGATCTGAAAAGTAATATTAAGTAAAAGTCACTGTCAAAAGTCCTTATAAATACAAGTTACTCAGTCGCCCCAAATTTGAATATATCCATATATGGCAAATTGTATTGAAGGTTATTTTGTCACCCCAAATTTGCATATATCCATATATGGTAAAGTAGGCGTGTCAGTTATGTCTACTCATGATTGAATGGTGATAGTACTATACAGTATCGATGGTGCACTTATGTTGTACCACCCACTTTCTGAAGATTAGTGGTTTGCTACTGAAAATGAAAGTGCAATACTCAACCAAAAGTCGAGGTGACTTCTGCAAGTATATATGCCATCAAATTTACAGCGTTACATAAAGTCAGAACTGGTAGTAGCTTGCAATAAAACTCACTCTCCTAACCAAGCATATGCCTGTTGTTTACATTTATCATTTCCGGCAGAATTGCATTGTGTTCTTTACCCTGTCAAAACTGTGCCGAGTATCTTCTTCAATCTAATTTTCCTGTGTTGGAGTTGACCAGAACTGACTTTGAGATAAAATGGTGACAATATTCGGCAGTCGGCAATTGCTATTAATTTGTACATCCCTTTCCGTTTTCACTGTTTTAACAGTTACTAGTATTTCCAATCTACTGAAATTTCATCAGGGCTGTCTTTGGTATGTTGACCAAGTTACATCATTTTTAATTGTGTTTTTTTTTAAATCTTGGCAGTTCATAAATATTTTCGCTCCAAAAACAATGATTTGTAAGAGAAGAGATGTGAAGACAACAAGTAGAACTTCCAATACAGAGCGTTTTCTTGTCTATCGTTATACATGAATGTTTGTCACATTACCTTTTTCATACTACCTTCTACTTTCAGTAATTTTCGTGGCATTTCGGGACATATTTTCAGGCAGCTCTCATGTTTTTAGGGATATTTGTTTTAACAGTTACTAGTATATTTTATCACAGTGGAATAATGTCGTACAGGGTCTTGTCCAAATACGAATGATTTTGGGATTTGAGATTTTGAAGAACTGGCCATCGTGTACATGGTAATGCTTGAAACTGCCGTTGGTGGCGCACTTCCGCCACTATCCAACAACTTCAGCAAACCACCTGTTGCCTGTTGGAGCTCGATGACAGCGGGGATGTTACAAGTTCGAATGACAGTGTTCTAATTCTCCCAAGTGAATGGTATTTACCTTCGGCAGGGGAAACCCCAATTGATAAATAATAATAATAAATAAATAGTATTAAATGGCAATTAAGTTTACGAAACTTTGTTCTTGATCATGTTCTCATAACTCGAACGCTTTGTATAATAATAATTATACTTTATTTCGAGAACCAGCTCATATGACAAACTAAAAGTTTAAACAAAGACTAAAAACTAAGAAAGCGAGGATTTAAAAGCCATCTCTGTACAATATTTTCCAAAAAGCACTATTAAGAGGCATATACATAGACAAAGCAGCACCAATTAAAGAATGTTCACTTTTTCCAAATCTTAGATAAAACTGGATCGCAAAGTGCGTTGCTTGCTTTCAAAAGTCATGATATTATTATTTACAAAAGTACTTGTAATATTTAGTTTACGGTCAACCCGTAACAAGATTCTGAATACGTTATTTTATGCAACACGGTGCACTTTTTTGTGAAAAGACGCCATAGGTGCGAACAATACATAGTGCAATAAGCTTGAAACAGAGTTATTTTAACTAAATAAGAGCAATTCCAAAATTGGCGAACAAGAGAATTGGCGTTAATGTAAAAAAAGACCTCCTCTGACGCTTCATGTCATCGATATCATTGCCCATGCAATTCATAATTACTCCAAGGTATGAATGGTTATCAACAAAAGACAACATAGTGTCATTAAGGTAAGCATGAGGGATATGGACAATTTTAAGTTGATCGGGAATCACAGCAAGGTATTTCGATATTTTTGGATTGAAAATAATGTCGTGATCGATAGTATAGATAGAACACGTTTTCAAAAGGATATTGAGGCCCTTCACTGTTGACAGATAAAAACAATATCGTCAGCATATAACAGATGGTTAATGCACATACCGCCAACAATGGCAACCAGTATTTGTATTGACAAGTAAATTACTAAGGTTATCAATGTACACAGAAAAGAGACGAGGGGATAGATACCACCCTGTCTAACACTGTTGCGAACTGGAAAACGGAAAACAGATCCCCATTTGACACAAAACTCTTGATGTCTGTACCAATAAGTTACGATTCTAATTATGAAAACAGGTACGCCTCTATCAAGCAATTTACGGAATAATGTCCAGTGATTCACTCTATCGAACGCCGTAGTGGCGTCTGAAAAGCAAAGAAACACGGGACTATTATGACGATTGTAAAAATCAACAAATTCTTTCAAAAGGAAAACACACATATCAATAGAGTGACTTTCTTTGAACCCGAATTGGTAGTCAGCGGTATTGAGTAACCTGTCACATCAAAATTTCATACAACTTGGAAATAACTGTTGCAATGGCGATTGGACGATATTTACTTGGGTCAGTCACATCACCGTGAATGGTGCTGAACACAGTTTTCTACCATGCTGAACAGAGCATTTATTGGCAATGTTGCGTGAATCCTTTCAAATGATCACGAAGTTCAATTTACCATAAATTTCACATTAAAGCAAAATGTCTTCTCTTAAGAGAATGCTGTTCAAGGACATTTTGTTAAAAAGAGAACGGCGTGGAAAGCTGGCAGGACGATTTAATAGAATCATATATTGTACTCATAAGACAAATTATAAACAGTACTGACACTGAAACGGGTTCATCATTTGTCTCAACTTCATGCTTTATCATAACGAGAAAAATAATGTACAAGAACATACAACCATGTTAATGATTTCATGATAACTTACTCTTTCTGAGATTTAAAACCATAATTAACAAACTGAACTGGACTCGGTACGTTGATCTAATACTAAGTTTTCTGAGGAGTCCTAAGCCAAACACTACGTAACTACAGATAGGGTCATTGCCTCCGCCTATAAGGTGTGATAACTGCCTCCCGCTGGGTCTTTTGTAGTAACCCACGAAGGGAAACAGGGAAATGAATGTTAATCAGGACACAGCCGAACAGTTTTGATAGGCCTCACGGCTTCGACAAGCTTAGAGTCCACGGACGTTCTTCAGCTGGACATGTCCGTGAGCAAGAGCTATGTCAGGCAGGTTAATGTCCTGTCGGACATAGTCCTGCCCAGTGGCACGGACATCGTCTAGCTAACGAACACCTGTGGTTGGGAGATAGCTGCACTCAGGCCGGCGCAGCAACAGCAAAACTTGAAGCCAGTGCACGGTCTCAAGGTTACAATTCGATGCAGCCAGGTAGGGAGAAACGTTCCTTCCGTAAAAGATGGAACTATGTTACATATCGAGTTAGTCTCGCATGCCAGACCTCGAACCTGCATGCGACGCGAGCGGCGAAGCCGCGAGCAGCGAGTAACCGCAGGTTACGAGGTCTGGCAAGAACCAACTGCTCAGGAATGTGATGACGTCAAAAGTGGGCTGTCTTTCCTATGCTAATAAGTATAACTTTGGACCACCGCGTACAGACGGCCATAACGCATTTTCACTGTACTTGTCCACCACGTTTCACGTATCTGCGCCGAAAAAAACACTCAAGCAAAAATCTACGGCGAGAATTTGTGAGGCCATTTACCACCAGCTCATCGGCAGTTGAATGGGGCCCAAAGTCCGAGCTTCGTTTCAACGGAGCAAAATGAAAAAGCAAACTCCATAGAGGATGTCGATCAACAAAATGCAATCGCAAGCATTGAAGCAAGGCTGGAGCAATCTTAAAATTAGAGATTGGCCATATCTTGTCGGCAAATTCACGGAAACATCGTCTCCTTCCAGATAATCTGTCATGGCTACCTCCTGCTTCGGTTTCAGGCTGTCCATCACCACTTTCTTCAACGGCATAGATCATTTTTGCAGATTTTTTTCATCATGGTTACTGGGGATAGCGTAACCGTGATTTCATAAAGCCGTACTTCTGTCTAAGGTCAACGTAAGGCAGTTTACTTCGAATGAAACATTTCTGGATGAATGACACAATCATTCAGTCAAATTCAAAAGGCTATTTTTAGACGCTCCACCTACATTCATGAATAAACAATAGATGTACTCTTTCATCCAGCCGATTTTCGAAGCATTCTATTGGACAGTATATATAGCACATCGGTTCTAGCCAGACCTCGTAACCTGCGGTTACTCGCTGCTCGCGGCTTCGCCGCTCGCGCCGCACGCAGGTTTCGAGGTCTGGCATGCGAGACTAATATCGAGTGGGACTTTGTTTACAATTGCCGGATATACTTCTACGTCGAAGTCGGTCATTCCGCCCTATACTACACCACACTTTGTGGAGTATTCGTGCTTCTGCTCTGCAAAACTACAATATCCCAATGATCATCTATGCCTAGATTGTGATTAGCAACCAGTACGCAAGTCGGCATTTTTAACTAACCCGTCAAGCACTAACCGCTGATAAATCCCCGTTGAAATTCAAGCATAGAAACTACACCATTGCATGAAATGTCCAAAGTTCAAACTGCCATCGATAATACACTCACCGAAAACAAATTCCGGCCGTGCTCTTTAAACATAAAGTCTGAGCTGAAAGACATTTTTTTTTTGACAGCCTGTCCGTAGCAAGTGAGCCATTTATCTAGTGGACAATTGTGGACATTGCTGTACCCTGGCAGGTTATGCTACTGAAAGACTATCCAAATATTAAAGCGTTCAAATAGCACTGATCGCAAAATGACGTCATTTTTCATTAATATGCAAAAATAATATTTGTCCGCATTTTCCGCAAGAACAATGATACGAAAAGTCACACGGATTTATGGCTCAGACTACAAGCTGCAACTACAGCCACGCATGCATCAACAAAATTTGTCCGAATTTCTAGCAGCAGTGTCCGATGTCGCACGCTTTGCAGTTATATTTAGTAACAAACCTGAAATCGCGATATTACCGTAACCGTGCTAACATTTCAGATATCGCGTTCATAGAGCGCATGCGTACATTATAAAGAGGCCAAACAAGTCCGATAGAGAAAAAGTTGTGTCACGTGATACTGATACCGACAGAGCACCTTCAGTCTGAAACAGAAGAGCATCAGCGTGTGGAGTGGACGCATCATGGCCCGCTCTTTCAGCTTGGTTTTGCTGGCCTTAATGGCGACGCTGTCAGCATGTCAAACACTTGATTGCGAACAACCTGAGGGTTCAAACACCGACGAGGCAGAGGCCATCGACTGGCTTAACAACACGTACAACCCAGAAGCTCAAGATGTCTTCTACGCAAGTGTGTCGGCATCGTGGGATTATAACACGGATATAAACGAGGAAAACCTGGCGAAAATGGTAAGCATGGCAAACGCAAACCAGACATTTTTCCGAAGATATTCTCACTTATTCGACATTTCTTCCACTATAAAATACAACCCCATATCAAGGACACTAAATCTAAAGCCTTAAAATATCGGATATCTATTTACGGAGGGTTACCCCTGGTATAATAACCATCTTGTTTTATGGTCTATGATTACTGGTAAACATGTAAATAAATTAATCGACAGATCGCTTCAACGACCAATAAAATTTCATATTAGATAAAAAAGTACCTTTGCCATTAGATAACTCCGTCTGCAAATGTTTCTCTTTTAACAGGCAAGTTTTCATCCTCGCTCGTAAAATATCTCTGCTTTGATTTTTTTTTTCATTCGGATTATCACTCACAAAAAAGAAATGTGTTTCGGAAACCTCATTCGATGCAGATAAACCTTCACATCTTGGTGCAGCAGAATTTCCTACGAAATTTCATCGACATTTGTCTTTGTATTTCTTTTTATATCAGCAATTCTGTCTAGAAAGGGTTAATGATTGTCACAGAGAGTTGGCATGAAGTCGATTATTTTGTCACACTGGGGCAAGTAGTGAATTAGTGAATTGTCCGTTTTATCCTCGAATAGGAATCTCCATGAAACATTGATCATTCAGTTTTAGATGTTATATTCGCTTATGTTGTTTTTCTTTTCTGTTTTCGTCTTGAGAGTTGAGAGTTCTGTCTCAGAAATCGTGCATTAGTTAAACTTCTACGCCGAACAGTGTGGACGGCCATAAACAAGCAGAAGTGAATATGTGAAAATTAATTCGATAAGAAAAGTACCCTGGGAAAAGTCTGTATTATTTACACTTTGTACACAGAGAGAGAGAGATATTAATTAGGTCAGAGTACAATTTGCTTTGTCAATACCACACTATGCAGTTTCCTTCTACGTCAACTCAATGTTTTGACCTTAACTGTACTAGTATTTCTTCAACTTTATGCTGTTTGGTGTTACCAGATGACCTGAGCGTCCCATACAGCTGCGTGCTCTAGTTTCCCGCTTGTTGACGGTTTTATGGTCCAATTGACCCATGCATGCTAAAATGGCTTACTGTCACCCACAGAAGCACGAGAATCTTTTATTAATTACCCAATTTACGAGAAAGGGGCTCCATTTAAATTTTCTCCAATGTTGCAAGTCATATTATTGTTAACTTAAACGCATCTTGCTAGTCCTGTACTTCTTTCTAGTCTTGTGTGTCAGATCTGTCTCTCTGTGTTTGTCTGTCTATATATGTTTCCTCCATCATACAATTCTATTATTGAGTGCTGGGAGATATATACTGTAGGCGTTTCTTTACTCCTACAGGTGGCTTGATTATTCTTGATGTGGATTATACATTTGAGATTTTCCCGAGTTTTTAACAGACCACCTTCCATGAACTTTTATGAATTATAGTCATAGCTTTACGAAGGCCTAAAACCCTTTTTAAATATTTTGTTCATCGTTGGACTGTGTCGATCACAGATACTTCTTTCCTGACTTCAGTAATCGCAGCATATTGCTTAACCACTCAATTGAAGCGAATGTCATTAAAACGTTCGTGAATTTTCATAAAGTGAAATGATCAATATATGCTTATTTAGTTTATGAATGTCGTGACAATAAATAAATCGCAAGCAAAGCTGTTGTCTAACAACAGGTCATTAAGTCTTTGTCAGTTATTTTCGTTGGAGACTTAGAACTGTCGTTCCTTATTGCTTTTGACTGTGTCTCCGTTTACAGTTGGAAGAGTCGGCCAACGCGGGTGAGTTCCGAAAGGATTCTCGCCAATGTGCCCTCGTCTTTGACAGATCGGACTTCAGCTTCGACACACAGAGAAGACTCGACAAGCTTGCATACATTGGTACTTCGGCGCTGGAAGAGGAAAAATTCAACGAGGTACTGTAACCGTCATTTTAGAAGGGTGGACAAGAGAGAAGGCTGTGTTACAATGCTATTCCGGGTTATCAGTGTGTCAAGAGATGCCTATATGTAATCGGGCCACCTCGGATCTGGCGGAAAAATGCTCTCATTACGGTGTATGATCCTATTTACTTGAGACTATCCCGTGTCGACGGGGTATCTGAGATATCGTCCTGGATACTTGTACTGTGTTCTGATTTCGACAAACCGTAGCGTAATCCTTGAACGTTTGCAAGAATAGGAAAATACACTAATAGCAATGTATACGCTCTGAAGTTTACGTTTTATAATTTTTTCATGATTTATATTCACGCCCTCTGCCGTTGCCAACGTACACAGAATACTTTCCTCGGTGCTCCACGAGTGCTTAATGTACTTTACTTACTTTTCTAAACACCCTACAAAACCACTGCCTTACACACTTAAAAATGTCCATAGTGCTGTACACTGTAGTTTCAGAATTTTTAGCAATAATCAGACCTGGCATTCGTAATACACACTGTGTTCTTATCCTACTCGGGAGGGTGTGAGTGATGCGGAGTGTTGATTTCCATCGCACATGCAATCAACATGTTTGCGATTAAACCGTCAGTACGTACAGCAATTAGGAAATCAAGCTAGACAATTACACCTTATGTCAAATTACTAGTATCATGCGTATCTGTTAATTGTTAACATAAAGAAATCATGTAAAAAATTGATGTATTTTCGACGCTTTTTAAGCAATAATGCTAGAGATCTCATTCGAAGCTTAAATATAATTATCTGTAAAGCTTTACTTGTGTCTAGGGATAGAATGTCTGCGTTACTCAAGCGTTTACTATTCTTTGCTTCATCTGTATTTCAGTTCAACACGCTTGTGGCAGACATGGAGACTATCTACTCGACAGGCACGGTGTGTGACAGACCCGGTGACGAGGACCCTGACAAGTGCTACGTGTTAGACCCAGGTAGAGAAATACAGGGGTGTCTACTCGTATGTGAAAGTAGCCGGGGAGTAGCTGATCATAAATGCAAAACACTCTAAGAAGCGCACTTGCTACCGTATTAATGTTTTCCATAGACCCTCGAGAAAAGCGAGGGTATATGCGTTTTCCTCAAACAGAAAACGAAATTGCATACCCAAGAGTTCATAGCATAGTTTGCATGTCCGTCTGATTGAGCGAGTACAGGAAAACGTCACCCTGCGCATGCATTAGACACTCATCAGGGATTTTCAGTTGTGGTCGTATCAAATGTGAGCAAGTACGTATTCGTTCTTCTTTACAACCCTTAAATTTCGCTCGCATAACATCGTCTCTGCCACCAACTCGTAAACGTCAATGACTATCCTGCACTCCCGGGCTCATACTCACATGCACTGATGAATTTACCAAACAAAGAGACATATGAATATTCCTTGCCTTTTCAGACCTCTACGCTCTGATGGCTAACAGCCGTGACTACAACGAGCTGGTCTGGGCATGGGAAGGATGGAGAGATGCCTGCGGACCCGAGATCAAAACCATGTATCCAAGATACGTAGAACTGTCCAACGAGGCAGCCCAGTTGAACGGTAAAGCAAATAAATCACAGAAAAATCATATTTCAATAATATATAAATTGTTGATTAAACACATTTATTTGATGGCAAACAATGCGTTGGCCATTGTTAGTACCGGCGGTGGCTGATAAATTTATCTTGCAATTATAAAACAAACGAACGGAAATCTTCTGAGAACCATTTGTCAAATTTTTGATGGCGATATCTCCCTATGTACGTGTATTTAGAATATAATTTATTTGCAATAGTCCTGACTTCATACTCTTCATATGAGATATTGGCGACATAATCATTTGGTGTGAGTTCGTCATCTGGTGAACTTTTGACCTTGTAGCTGCAGGCTGACATTATTCTTTCCACAATTGTATTCAAAAGTAAATATGCGTGCAAACTTTGTTAGCTTCCATTTTTTTGGAAAATCTTCGGTTTTGCTCTGTGTTCTGCAAGATCAAATATTTTAGTCAACTATTTTGTTCGAAATAGCCCCCTTCCAATGAAGGGACCAATAGCTTACCTTTTACTAGCCAGGAGCTCTATCATAGGATTTTTTTTCATTAATTTTGTTTTGTATTTCAATTGCAAGATATCGTTTGACTCCTCAAAGCACGTTGAAACACCTTGTCAATACAGCGTTTGTATGTGTAAAATGCACTGTAAGAGTTAACATTTAATTCTAGTGCGGACCAGAATTCACCTGTCAACAATATCGATGCAGTTTACACATTCACAGACTGAGTTGACAAGCTGAATACCGTGTATCTCAACATGCTTTGGGAAGTAGAACAATAAAGTGTGTTCTTGACATTAAAAACAAAAAATATAGTGGATTAAAACCACTCGTCCTTTAATGTGATATTCTGTAACTTAAAATTCTCTACCCGTAGACCAGCCTGACATGGGGGCTTACTGGCGATCCTGGTACGAGACTGAAGACTTTGAGGAGCAGGTGATGAGGTTGTGGAGCGAGGTGCAACCGTTGTATCAACAACTACACGCCTACGTCAGACGAAAACTCAGCGAGGTCTACGGAGAAAAATACGTCAGTCTGTACGGCGCCATACCCGCACACCTTTTGGGTAGGTCATCGTGAAAGCATGTACGAAGGTTATCACGATCGCCACGCGTGCAGGCTTGATAAGAATGTAGGTCACCTGCAGAGTTTGGGAAGGACTGACAACTGTGTCTTGATAGCCCCTTTATGAAAAATCCTAAATCCATCGAGTGAGTCATCAAAAACTTCACGGCAGGAATGTTTCTCACGGTAACTCCGCCCGTCTTTCTTGGCTGATGCAACAGATATGTTGTCATCCATATTTTTTATCACTTGGTGAAACCCAGTGCCCAGGATTTAGTTCAAACGATAGCACGCTTCCATTTAACCATGTTTGGGTCATAAAACCTAGATCAGTTTTACAGTTTCAGTGATTACTGACGATACTTATGCACGTGTCCACGTATATATGAGTCCTACAGTCATTTTTGCCGCTTTTAAGCCAGATACATAACTATGAGAACATAATCTGCATGCCTTGATGCGGCATCTCTGATAAAGACGGTTGATTTGTCAAATCCACTTCCCAATTTTGACCAATAATAGTAAATGATGAAAACGGTGATGTCACATAGACGAGTACGTACACAATTATTTAATTCGACATGCAGATTAAGGTAAACTTTGAATGCAGCAGAAATATCCACCCACCAACGTTTTGCACCTTACGTGACTTCCGATTTGTCCATCAATTTGTCCAGGCAACATGTGGGCCCAGGACTGGATGAGCATTAGTGACCTTGTTCTGCCCTATCCCGACAAGTCTTCTATCGACGTCACAGATGAACTGATTAGGCAGGTGAGATACACGTCAGGTCACATAGATGGATAGATTGCTAGATAAATAGATAGATAGAACGAGAGAAGCAAAGATGTCAGCAAATTTTAATCATATATATATATATATATATATATATATATATATATATATATATATATATACATATATACATATATATGATTAAAATTTTGTTGATATTTTTGCCTCTCTCTCTCTCTCTCTCTCTCTCTCTCTCTCTCTCTCTCTCTCTGTATGTATATATGTATGTATATATAATTTACATCCGTTTATTTACATGGGTTATCTTTAGAGATGTCGATAGAAACTGGGATAAACACACATTTGTTTATTAGTTGTTTCGTGCATTCACTCTACAAAGAAAGTTGTTATCTTGTATACCTATTGTTTTGACAAACACAATTTTGCGTTGCTCAATAGGATAAACGCACTTGGCAACTTGTATTTGAAGATTGTATTTTTTATTACATGGATACTCCTAGAGTTTGATTAACAGAATCGAACCGTTTATCTTCCATTCCATATTAAAGCAACCATTTCTTTCTTAAATGGCGCCTTAAAATTAAGGGGGGAGTCTAAGCTTGACGGTGGAACGTTGCACTATGCAATAAGTGACACGATCCCTCGAACTTTAGTTCCATATGTGAGTAAGTTCGTCAGACTGCCTTGAACTTGGTCATGCAAGGGGTCATACACCGTGCAGCCAGGGTCACGTCTGATCTGATCCACAACGCCAATGAAACTAGCAACACGGACTTTGGTTGTAAATAACAGACCAACCCACTATTTATTTATCTATTTATTTATTTATTAAATTATTTATCTGTTAAATTATTTTTTGTTCGTGATTCGTTATCAGCAAAATACAGAAAAAATGCAGCACGGAAGACACCACTGTCTCGTGTGATCCAACAATATTTTCCTTCGCAACTACCAGTACCTGTGGTACCAGTCACGATGTCAGTACAGATAATCAGAAATGCGTATAAATAAATACTATTATCAGTACCTGTCACAACTTGAGAGACTAGTTTGTTGTATTTGATAATGCGGCAAAAAAGTTTCCTCACTTTGATGAGTTTACGCGAAAATATTGTACAAATATATTTAATTCCCGTCATTTTGGATAGTATATTAGTATTTTTGGTTTTTAGATATTTATATACACTACATTGTGTTCTTCTTCTCTCTAAAGTGTGTTGAAATACGAAGTAGTCAAAGTTTACACAACGATAAATGCCAAGATGCGATGCTGTTATTGACGAGTGAATCGTGTTCGAACTTATACTCAGTCGTGGACTATGACACATTCACAGTCTGAGTTGTCAAGTTGAACACGTATGCTGGTTATTTCTACATGAGAAAAAGAGTGAACAGGAAAATACACCGAAAGTCAAAGAAAATAGAGCTTTTGATAGAATAAATTCCATCCTATCCTATTTTGTTTTGAAATGTAGCAAAATCCGAAGAAAGTTAATTCTTGGCCCTGTTCCGCATTGTTTTACAATAAAAGCATTGTATAGCCCTGTTCGGTGTATTAATTTCGAAATATATGTGCATATATGGATAGGGCGCAGTTGTTCATCACCCTTGCGGATTCTCGGGATAGGCGTTGGCTTTGGACTTTAAACATTTCATGGGTCCTTGATAGTTTTCACCACGTTATTATTCTGCAGCCCTGGTTTTGTAGAGTCCAGTGACCTATTTTCTGTCCTTCATGACAATTCATCTCTGTACGGACATGTCATGTATTGCGACTAAGGAGGCGTCGATCATAAAATTGACGCACTGAAACGTTAACTGAGGGGGTGGGGGTCAAACCCTAATTCTTTTTGCGTGCGTCAAAATCGTAATAATGAATCTCCTGTAACAAAATTGAAATAAAAATCTAGACCGTGAAACCATAACAAATGCGACGATATTTTAAGTACAGAGCGTGAAAGTAGAACGGACGAGAGAAGCTCGACAGAAGAGAAGAAATGATAATACAGACAAAGGACACGCATTTGTGTGCGGGTTTAAACTTGTCGACTCAACTACAGGGTGATCATACGGCTCCGACGCAGTTCTATAGCTGCGTTCATCGAGAAAAAAACAGGCACAAATTACAACAACCTAGTAAAAGACATTGTTTGAACTCTGACAGAAGAATAGAGACAACTTGGAACTTTGAAAAACTGTAAACGTGTAAAGTTTGTTTATTTACTATTGTGCAGATTTTTGATCAACGTATGTGTTGAGGACAGGTTGGTATTCTCCATACATAGTTAACAGCACAGTTTTCTTGAAACCAACTTCGGAATCAAGGAGTTTCGGTTTGAGGAGGGGTGGGGTGGAGGATGGTTGACACTAACATTAGAGAATTACGTTTCCAGTGCGCCAGCTTTTATAATCGACGCCCCCTGAGCGTATTTGATTTTGTCATTCATAGACATGAGAGCAAATACTCCACATGTTCTTTGCATCGGAAATTCGAGGGGTATCGATGTCACGACCCTACCTCAGTTGATCGTTGAACGTAATCAGAACCTGTTTGAACGCAATCTCGATATATAGTCACCGTAAGAAATATTACGCGGGCTTGTAAATCTCAAACGCGGGAAAGAAAATATGTAGAAGGAGATGGACAGCGCCTCTGCATGGTCGATTTGCACTAAGCTCAAAATATCTGCTATAATCTCTGGCCGTTGATAATAATGCATGTATTCCTCTTGAACTCTGTTCAGGACGCTTTCGACGGTCACTTTTGACACAGTGACTATGGACATACAAAAATGATAAGAGCAGCGAACTTTACCCGGTCAATAATCTTTCATAACAGCAACCGAGGAGTTTGAAACAAACTTCCTTCTGGTAAACGAGAGAGACTTTGTCGTAATCGAGGTTTTTCATTTTTTTTTCAATGATGTGGAATAAAACGCGTTGCCGGTGATGTAAATATGTTGAAACAGCTCACAAAACGTTCGTGTTTTTTTTTCAATTATAGGGATACACAGTGCTAGACATGTTTGAGCTTTCCGAAGAGTTCTTCGTCTCTCTCGGACTCATAGAGTCACCGGAGACTTTCTGGAATGACTCAATGTTCGAGAAACCTGACGATGGTCGGGACGTTATCTGTCATGCTTCGGCCTGGGATTTCTACAACAGAATAGATTTCAGGTAACCCATGTTATATTTTCAACATTCCCGGTTTTGTTTTGTTTTTTTGTTTTTTTTTGGGGGGGAGGGGGTTTGTTTGTTTGCTTTTTTTGATGCGCGTGTGTAATATTAATCAGGGGACTACAGAGTCGAAAGGGCGATGGCTATCATTAACTGATAACTTTTGAAAGACCGAAATCTCGAGGGGCGAAGGATTTTTTGGACTTGCTTTTATCAACTTGATATCAGGGAAGTTGCGCGCATGTGCCAGAATATTGAAATATTTTGAAAGATTGGCGTGTTAACGAACACACCTTCAACCGGCTGACAGAGTGAATAGATAAACAAAGCGAAAATATAATTTTTTACATCTACCATTAGCAGCGTGCCTATAGTATGAGATTACGGCTATCTCCTTCACGGCAAATTTTTGCGTATATACACCAACCCTCCGCCACAATCAACTCATGATCAAGGATCTTGGTTTTGTTTATGGCGTATGAAATTTGGGATAATGTTGTTCTGTTGTTGTTTATACTTGTTCTGTTCGAAGCTGTTATGATGACAAGAGATATCTATCAGCAGCTGTGATAACACTATTTGCATATGTTTATTTAAAAAATAGAATAGAACTTTGTTAAAAGATAAATATTAAATTAATATGCTATAAAAATATGGAAAATTAGAAATGTGAAGCCAGTTGCGAAAGTGTGTTCGATAACCCACTATTTCAGTACTACTCAAGCAGTATACTGGCAAAGTATTGTAATACCTGTCTTCGAGGTGCATACCACCTGCATTCGCCGTTGCTCAACATCGCTTCGACCCGTCAAAGGGGATAAAGAAACAACAACAACAACAATGACAACAACAATAACAACAACAGCAACAACAACAACAACAACAACTCACTCACTTACCGTGTATGAAAATAATAGTGATTGCCCATGTCTTTTCCAAAACAGGATCAAACAGTGCACCGTTATCACACACGATGATCTGATCGTGGTCCACCACGAAATGGGACACACTCAGTACTTCTTCCAGTACGCCCCTCACCCAGTCGAATACCGTGATGGCGCCAATCCGGGATTCCACGAGGCAGTCGGTGACGTCATCGCCCTTTCTGTACAAACGCCCGAACATCTCCACAAAGTTGGGTTACTGCCGGATTACGAGGAAGATGACGGTAAGCTGAAACAATTGGAAATGAAAGGCGGGAAAAATGCTCCTTTATACCAACATTTGAAACGTGATCGTCCCGCCCCAAGTTTTGAAAACGCGCTGCAAACTAATTTTATTTACTATCATTCAATCATGCAGATATGTCAGGTAAATCTATGTGCGATTGCTTTACACGGAATAGTGCCACCCCTTTCTGTTTATAATCATTTTGAAATTTGTTAGTCTTATTTGTTTAAATTTCGCTCTAAACAGAAAGTGATTTGAATTTCTTGATGGAAATGGGATTACAGAAGATCGCCTTCCTCCCTTTTGGACTTCTGGTGGATTTGTACAGATGGGATATTTTTGCGGAAAACACCACAGAGTACAACTACAATGAAAGATGGTGGCACCTTAGGTTAGTGGTTGATTGTCCATACCTGCCAACAATGACATAACCTGTAGCCTGTGCGTGTAGCATTAAACAACTATTGACAGGCCATGAGAGTAACAGGATACGTTGGGGTCGCCCGAGGGCCTTAGAGTCGCCCTGAAAACAGAATGTTTCACGAGACCATAGACAGAGGGAAACAAACTGTTTTGGGGCGACTCTCAGGCCCGAGGGAAAACAACCCTATGCTATTGCCCTACTATGGCAAGTTCATATGTATTTTGTAACACACCTCATCCAATTTTCTTGCTGAAAATTCAGGTGCCGCCAACTGGTAAATTTTATGAATTTCGCAAAATCGTCGCAAAACATGTTTTGAAGGCTGATATGCCGATTTTTCTTATTTTTGACCTTGACCGAAAATTTGGAGGGGAAAGTAGAGCTGTTCGTAACTGCCCTCCCACTGGCATACACGGAAAATGTGCCCTCCCACTGAATTTTGATGTCCGCTGCCCTCCAGGATCTGTAGTCTGCCCGCTCCCCACTCCCCGCAACATTTCAAGCTCCCCACTGCCCTCTCCCCACTACTGAAATTTCCCATTGCCAACTAGATGCCTACTAGGCAACTCAGATCAATGCAAACCGTGCGAGCAGCTAGCAGTATACCTTGGAGCATTGCTCCCCCCTAAGTTAGGCGCTAAATCTCCCCTCAAGTTCTATCAGCCACGGCTTTCCCCTCCCTCTACGTATCTTCCGGTGCCCACTGTTAAAAATTTTCTCCCCGCCCACTGAAAATAGTGAAATTTCTTCCCTGCCCACAGTAAATATAGATTTTTTCTCCCCGCCCGCTGATCAGTTTTGAAATTTGCCCGCCCGCTGAAAAACTCCTCCGAACACCTTTTTGCACGAACAGCTTAGTTGGCGGCACCTGAAAACTCCTCCGAACACCTTTTTGCACGAACAGCTTAGTTGGCGGCACCTGAGAAGGTCCTCAGCTCGTCTCGGTCGCAGACGATACTTCCATCTTCTAGAATGTGCGCATGCATGGGCGGCGCTTTCAAATTTCCCCAGTTTAGTGAAGTTGTTCCGACCGTTAACCGGTTATCAGCTTTTGAAACTGTTAACTGGTAGCTTGCTCTTTGCACGTATCAGTGTCAAAATGAAGCATACCGTTGGCCGTAAATTTAATAATCACAACAGGGAGGTTGGACGAGGTGTGTTGCAACTATCATCAGTCCGGGTTATGTCCATAGAGAGGATATTACGATTGACCAATCAGCGAACCTGCCGCCGCTAACGTCATGAATAATTAACCATGCAAACCTTGGCTCGCACATTGCAACGAGTTTGGAACTTTTCGGCTTGATTTCGCCCTTTATTTTTAGCACTGGGTTGTTTTTAGATGTAGACGTTACGCACAATGTTCAGTGCGGCCGAGATGGTGACCGACACAAGTGGTTAGTACACTGAAAATCACTTATTTGGATGAATTTCCTGGCCGGGTACGGCTCCTAGAAATCAGCATTTGACCCTTGTAAATCTACAGTAAGTTATTTGTCGCCGAATATCGCGTACTTTTGGTCAAATTTCAATTTAACCTTGCCATCTGCAGTATGGAGAATGTTTCAAGCTTTGCAAAGATGGGTCAACTGTTTTAGTCGGTCATCGGAGCACGATGGAGCACGATTTTTTCGATCACCATGCATTTCCCGGTACGATCGACCCTTCGCTCAGAAAAACGGGCGCCAGATCAATCGCCGAGAAGTTAACCAAAAGCTCGAAAAGAGAACGAAAAACGTCCAATAACTCTTTGTCGAATATGGTCAAGGGTTAAGAAACTAAGAAAACTATTCTTGAAGAAATCTTACAATTTTTAACACGGTAGAACGTCGCCTATCGACTGGAGCTAAGATACTTCCGGGTAGCCAACAGTCTCACTCGATCGGTGGATCTGTCAGGTCATATCGCGATCTGAACAAAGTGAACCAACGTAACCTTTGACCCTTGTTACACATACAGTACGTGATTGGTTCTTGCCTTAATTTCATTACATATACGGTACGCCATTGGCTCTACCCTACTATCCTCTATATGGACATAACCCGGACTGATCATAGGGGCCTATCACAACCACCCGAGTGCCAGTTTCGTCTTCACCATCCACATCCATATCAACAAGAGCCTCCACCACCAAACTGACGTCGACCAAAACCCGCACAGTGTCCATCACAACTACCACTGCTATATCTATCGTCTTTACCATCACCAAAAGCGCCCACGTCATAACCACCACATACATCACGAAGACCATCACCACACGCGTCGCGTAACTCCACCACGCAACTTAGACCACTGGTAATCTCTGTGGCGACTTGCCCGGTTATATGCAACATCCTACCACCGCTACCATTAGAAAATAAGCAGCACAACCACTGCCACCAATCCGCGAATCTTCCACCACTATACATTGCCATCGTTGCCTTTCTTTACAGTCAAAGGTGCTACCAGCACAACAGTCATAACACCATAAAGCCATCATCACATCCACCGTTAGTACACCACCGCCACCAATTTGCACATCCACACTATTTCTCGGCTCTACATCATGGACTAAGGTATATGTCTACATACGGGACCTGACTAAAAAATAGATTTCATTTACAAATAACCTCTACTTAAGTTTTCTTTTACTCCTTGTGAACGATGCAGGACAGCCATCCAGGGTGTCGTGCCGCCAGTGAGGAGAAGCGACTTGAAAGGTGATTTCGATGCAGGTGCCAAGTTCCACATTCCAGCCGACGTGCCGTATATCAGGTAACCATGGTGAAATGTTCGTCGACATCCACTTACAAATAAATGCGGTAGAATGCGCCTCGGGGCAAACATTCGGACTCTCCAACTTTTATACTATTATTTGGCCTACCACTTGTCGGGGATCATTTTGAAGCTCATTTTCGTCAAAATAGAAAATTTATTTTTTCCATAGAGTTAACACAGGGATGGCGGCTATTTTGAATTTCAAATGTCTGTATTGGAAATTTGTTTCTCTGTGCCAAAATTTGACCGGTGGCCGCCGATTTTTAGTCTTTGATTTTGAAAGAGAATGGTTGAAAGTTTGCTTGAGAAAAGTTTGAACAAGTTTAATTCTTTCATTTTTGAGGCGCGGACGACCCTAAGATATGTGGAATCTTCAAACACCGATATGTATCTCTACCAAGTTCTTCGCGTTCGTTCGGCTCGATTTACCATTGACCTTTCAACTTCAATTCTGATCCATTCTTTAGGTACTTTATAAGCCACATCCTGCAATTCCAATTCCACGAGGCTCTGTGTATAGAGGCTGGACAGTTTGACCCTAATGACCCCAACAGTAAACTTCATCGTTGTGACATCCACGAATCAAAGGAGGCTGGCAAATTGTTAGGGTAAGTACCATTGTCCCAGAGGGTTCCTTCCATACATGATGTGCATCGTGCATTTCGGTTGCATATCCAGGGTGACATTTTCCAAGCCAGAGTGACCCCAAAGACGAGGTGGTGTGAGGACTCATGCGTAAAAAAATGGTTAGTGGTTACTGATTTTGGCGGGTAAGCGGATTGCATACTCCTGAGATATGCGTCACACTTACTAAAGTTGATTTTTTTCACGACAGCTCAGTTAGAGGTGCTTGTGCTACGTAATAGCATATTCCAGGTGGATATCGAAATCGTGACTTGTTATCTTACGTTACATAGATATTTAAGGGATACCTTCTCTTCTTCAAAACTAATTTACATGTTCAAAGTCAACGACGAAATTCTTTTCAAATTGTCCATATGACTCCTTCCCTTTTTTGATGGATGTCATAATTTTTTTCCCTCGCATATCAAATTGGAGGTATTTTTGGAAATGACCTTCAAGTTGGCAAGTGCAGCCCCAATGAATCCTCCATTATGCATGCATTAAGACGAATTCTGCGTCGAAATGTGCACGCACTTGTAATTGATGCCACAAATATAAGTGATTGCCTAAAGAATTGTAGTGACAAATCATATCTACATAATCGTGTGATATGATATCATTGATAATATGATTCATTGTCAATTGAGAATATTCATCAATCAAGAATCACACTGAATATTGACCTGGAGTAACAGATATGTTCTCAGTCACTAGTGTCTAAGGATTTACTTCAAAGCTCTTTCCGAGTTGAATTAAATTTAATTTATAGTACTGAAACTTTAAGCCATGCCCAGCAATATTTTGTGTCGCTTCAAGTCATGCAATATTTATCCTGCATTTATAGGGAGGGATCGTCACGTGTGCGGCTGCGCGACTTTCTTGTTGATAAACATGATTGTCTCTTCCCAGAAATTGGCGATGAATATCGAGTCAATATGAAGCAATTTCATTATTTTGACGCACGTTTAAAGCTCAACAGTTTTATAGCTTTCAAACCACTGCAAGACTTTGTAAAATACACTGTGGTTGCGTCCTTTCCTGTATGTGTAGCTGCTTCGGCTGTGGTCATCAGTTTCGGTACAACCGCCATTTTAAAATTTTGGCTATGCACAAGGGGTGTTGGGATATGCTGTGCATATGACAGGTATGGGTCCCATGCGTATACAGCCGTAGACGGGGAGGTGGGGGCACTCCTTTTAATGTTCACGCATAAAGCATGAAGACTTGGTACATATATAGGGCAAAGAGCGTGTCATTCTTGTCATAACCATCTTTAAATCATTCAGTTTGATTTCATTATTCCGCACAGTGATATGCTGAAGTTGGGTTCAAGTCTGCCCTGGCCCGAGGCCATGGAAGCGATCACCGGTCAGCGCGATATGAGCGCCGAGCCCCTGATGGAGTTCTTCGAACCCCTGATCGATTGGCTGAAGGCGGAGAACGAGAAGAATGGTGATATCATTGGTTGGGACTTGAACTGGAGACCACCAGAGGATCACTGGACCGAACCCCCTACACCCAAGACACCAGTCGAGCCCGAACCTGAGGATCCTGTAGCAGGTGAATAAACATGTATTATCGTGATCGACATTGATTGAAACTATCTGCTCATCACAATATCATTTGCTGTCTATCCTGTCTAATTCTACACATTAAGTTCAAGGACAGCAATCTTCACAAGCGAACGCCACATTTTTACAGTTTACAAACCAGGGCAATTTCTACTTTCTAATTTCTGCGTTTGATCAAAAGTCGGACAGTCTAGCCGGTTCAAACAGTCTGGTAGTTTTTGTGCGAAAAGTGGCAGGATGCATGTATGCGTACTGTTCTCTTGCTCTGACTCGATCGACAATTTTCCACCCAAATAAAGCTTTTTTCTATTAGTTAGCGGAATCAAACAGCATATATATAGCTACAGAGTGGTGTGGCCCGCGGCTTCCCCCGACCCCTCTCCACATAAATACGTCGGGAAAGTTATAATTAAGCCGCGGGCAAAATCACTGCGACTAGATCAAACAGTGAAATAATTAACAATTGAAATAATAGCTTTTTCTGGATTTCAATTAGCAAAATGAAACGTTGCTAAGCTACGAACGTCGTCGAACGAGAGAGAGAGAGAGAGCTCAGAGAGAGCTCAGAGAGAGAGAGAGAGAGAGAGAGAGAGAGAGAGAGAGAGAGAGAGAGAGTATCTAACATCCCATGTGTCCGATTTCTTTTTTAGGTGCTAATCGTAACTCAGATGCGGTGGTTCTCTCACTGGGCATAGGTGTGCTCGTCGCAGTGTTGACCTTCAGGGTGTAACGAAGAAGGTCCGAATAGAATATTTCAGGTGCTCTCGGTAACCCTGATGTTGTTCTCAGGGGGAGGGTGGAAGTTCCTCTTATTTTCTTTCATAGTAGAGCCAGTATTACGCTGATCTCATTTTCGTATCCCTGATATATGTCCTTTCTGACTATTGAGTAAAGATCGTGTGAACCTATAGTTTCAACGGTCTAAACTGACGGCAATTTGTATGCCGAATCTGATATTAATGGCGACGCCACTGAATGACGACTGCAGACTAGTCTGTTGCTCTGAACTGTTCGACTTCAAGTTGAAACATGTGAAAAAAGTTGCTTTGACCTATGACCTGTCGAGTGAATGGTCAAGATCTTACGATTTGGATTTTCCTCAGCCCTTTGAAAAGTACTATAATGATTGCTTGAATTTAAATTCAATGTATTATACTTTGTAGATATATTGTAAAAATTAATTTGGTGATTGTGATGATGTATCCTGGGAATAAATCGTTTTAAACAAGGCTGAACTCTGTTGTGTTTTGCTTTTTATGCATGTTATAATCTTATAGGTCGAAAGTTTTTTCTCGGAGCAGGCTCTTCAGCTGAGACCGCTATTCGATCAGCAAATCCAAAAATGACAACCAAACCAAAATCGCTCGCCACCCACTGAGCTTTTTACAAACTACCCGCGAAGCAAAATTTCCCAGGCCGCTATAAACGAACGAGGGAAAAAGCCCTTCAGCCCTTTCCCTGCACGTTGATACGGGAACAAAACGCTCTCTAGCAAGACGATAAGAAATCGATTACGATAACCTAACTTTTAAAGACAGCCCGTCTTTTAACTTATGAGCTGATAACGAGTTATTTGATCAGGGCGATAAGAGCCCGCATTGGTGATCGGCAGAACAAATTAATGAAGGGGATTAGAGAGGGCGATTAAAGGGGAAGTTCACCAACAAGGATGATTTTCGGACGGGTATGGCCCCCACATTGTCCACTCACAGTAACACAGTAGTAAACAGCAACACAAAATCTGGCAGTGGACAGTTTTCATCGTTTATGCAAGGATACTCAGTATAAACGAAAGTTATACGCACAGCCTGGTTTGAGCGTGGGTGAGTGGACAATGCCATACCCATGGGAAGATAGTCCCTTCCATATCACATGATGAAGGTTCAAGCTTGGAGCTTTTTTCCCATCATTCAAATTACATGGGCAACTTCCTGTACTATTTCTATCGGTTTTTGTAAAAATTCGCGCGAGATATAAATGGCGAAAATAGCTTTTCCGGGGTAAGTGACCACAAAGCCAGCACATATGTAAAAATCATCCTTGTGAACTTCCCCTTTAACAGGTATGGATTGTTTTCTTTGTAATACTATACAGAGATAGCTAGGGTAAAGTAATAGGCACACACTAGACACAGGTAAGGCTTGCACAATGAACAAAAGTTTGATACTGGACATTTGTTAATCATATTCATAACTTCTAGATGAATATGCCTGCAATATCCTGCGTCTGTACCCGACCTTGTAACCGACAAATCTGGGCAAAATGTCGTAAAATGGAACCATCCGTGAGGGCGTCCCAGGAGAACAACTGAAAACATTACAATTGAAAGCACGGACAGCAAATATAAACCGAAACTAATAAGATAATCAGTAGAATTTGTCTTAACGATTGTTTTAGTTTGATTCCTCCCGCCCCCACCCCATCGTTTTTATATAAGGAATGTGCAGGTCAAACAACAAACTATCACACAAAACCCTGTTAACTTAGGGCACACCTGAAGCGGAGATGTATAGCTCTATGGTCGTTTTTCGTTTGCGTTAACTGTTGCTCTGATAATGATAGTAGTGAACCGATAATTATTTGCATCTCAAGACCCCAGGATTTTGCCGACCGACTTGCGACTGAAATGCCCAGCCTACATACTAAATACACAGATCGAGTACAGCCTTTTCAGCCGCACGCCTAAATATTCTTTGAAATTTGCGCATTGGATCTCAGTGTTGATGTATATTACATGAAGATCGTCCAAAGCAGGACATTGATTCACTGGCTCATATCAAGTGACCGTACAAATCATAGTCCTATCAACGGTAGTTGATGAAAATTTTGTGAGCAAATATGTTCCACGTGCGAGTCAACAACATGTTTTGGTCTCTGCGACAAGAATGTTTGGCATGTCCGCTGTTCTGCTTAATAGCACAGGCCTTTATTTGTATGTTGCCAGCGTAGTCGAAATTTGTCTGTCGTATTGACAATGACAACTGGCAAAAAACAAAGGTCGCGTTAAAAGGTCGAGTATATATCGCGTAGCTTGGGAGACATCTTGAAAATCAAGTTGCTACACTGTGATTAAGAAAAAAAGTGGAAACTATCAAAACCAGTATCGTTAATCTTAAGACCTACATGATGGTGAAGCAATTACACTTACTTCTCCCAAATCGGGGCGGTTAGGAGAAATGGTTGATCATTTATCAGTCCTTTCTCATGACAGTTTTCACCAAACGTTGATAGTTAAATGATACCGTACGGTTAAGCATTATGTTAGACCATCTTATGGTTTATTCAAATTTAAAGATGAGCACCATCTACAGTTTCTTCAACATCATGCGACCGAACCTGTCGGGATACAAGAAGCTCACACAGCAGACTCGGAAATGTTTCAGATTCGTATCCCCTTTAAATATCGATATTTGTTCTGTAATACAAATGAAATGTTTGCAAAGCAAGAAAGATCAATGCAAAAGTGGCCGTCTCGGTTTCCATATTGGAAGTTGCATAAGCCAACGCGACGTTCTATGCACGATCCCTTCGGACTATGTTATATGTTCTTGCTCAACAATGCATGTTAAAATTTGGTTCTAATCGGATGTTTGTCGCTAGATGGCATGCTTTACCTGATCAGCCAGTGAGATCATAGGTTTGTTGATGGCCCTTGGTGATATATGGTTTGACCATAGAGGTAATAAAAAGGAGAGACTGCCATGAGGAAGCATTAGGGTATGGTACGGGTTGCAGGCAAAAGAAAAAAAAGAAGGGGAAAAACAGAAAAAAAGAGTTTATTTGACTTTATGCTATAGCGATTGGATAATTGTGTCATTTTTTGCTTTGCGAATTGTGAATATATGAGAGACACGGACTACACGGGGTGTATGATATGAGGCCATGTATGGGCTAAGATATTGTTCGACCTTCAGGGGCCGTCAATAATAAAAGTTGGCTCACGACCTACGTAGTTTCTTCGAGGATGACGAGGAGGGGTTTATAAGAGCTCATTTCGATTTGCGGGCGTCAAAATCGAATAAGGTATTGGTTTCTTAACTCAAGCCACGTGAACTGCATTGCTATTAAAGTGAATTAGAAAATAAACTACGTCGTGATTTTGATTAACACGTTATATATACATTGCGGTGACAATGAGCGAAAGGACATGAATGTGCAGAGAGAACTAGCACCTCTTTCGCCTTAAAAATGTGTCAAGCATTCTCTACGCAAAGAAATACTATATAAAGTTCCATCATCTTGAAAAAGGAATTCATCGTAAGGCGAGTTGATTAATATGTAGTTTCGGTATACGTAAAGGTGTCATACTGACGTCATTTACTCCGTCTATGAGTCTCACCGGTGACTAGTGAGAATTTCCAAGTCTCACCGCAGAACAGTGACAATTTTCCATAAGACAGATGAGAATCTGTTCACACTAAATGTTGGTGATGTCCAGAATTTCCCACCTGGTAGCGGCTGGAATACTAGTAGAGTCTCACCATTGGTGAGACAGTGGCATTTTCTCATCCCAGTCACACATTTCTTTTCCATAGCATAAGCAGAAGGGCAAGCGAACGACAACTGCATGCTGGATGAACGTTAGCCCATATCAGACGCCAGAGTGAGAGAGTCGCACAGGTACGAGTGTGTATGCTCGACAACGAATGTCATTAAAATAGGTCCAGGAATATGTGTACGTATTCCTCGGCAGGGGCACACTTACAATTTTGCGACGTGTACATCAGACCACGATCGAAGCACTGCCTTGGGCAGGCTGTAAATATATGCACTGCAGTTCCAACCCAATCCTTGTTTGCCCGATGTAGACGTTTGACCTTGTAAACTTAAATCTTTATATTTCATATATTCGGACTACCAGTGGGAGTAAATTCCCAATTACAGGCTCCGCAAAATATAGAAAAGATATAAATTACACAAAAAATACAATTGACGAAAAAAAATTACGAGGATCATAGAAATCATCAATCAAATGATTCATTATACTTTTTGAAAAAGACAGTCTGTCAAAAAATGCCAATACTCGAGCTTCGTTTTGATACATCGTTATAAGTGCTCAAAACAAACTTGACACTTTTGGCCCGTGACTTACCGATAAACTGTAGCGCTTGTGCTTTGTAGTTTGGACTGTCTAGGGTACAACTGTACAAAGTAGCGACTCAGTGCTCCCTCCCTCCCGCAGGACTACTTGTATACATGCTAGTATCGTGAGTATACTAGCAGGTTTTAAACTCTGTTGCAGTTTATTAGTAGATACAAAGGGCAAGGAAGCTATCGCAGGTAAGTGGAACACTTTCGAAAAAGTCTTGTGGACCTATACTTCAATATCAAACACAGTGCTGGCCTATATAGTATATCTATTGACTTGACCTCACAGCTGTGGTCATCTAAAAACAGGACAGCAACCGCGACTTTTACTGGTATCAACGCTGTACTTGTATCGACAGACTCTACAAACAGGGACTAACGACTCAGAAAAACATCAAAGAAATGTAGTCCATTTTAGGCGTGTGATATTGGTTGTCAAACTCAACCTTGGTTACATCTGAACTAAACTCATGCGGATAAAGTCACAATTGAAGTCTTTTGGTGTTATGGATGTGCACACATTTATTTCCAAGGCTTTTCATAGTGACGGTGTAATTTAATTCACGCGATGAAATTTCTTTAATTCTTACTGTGAAATGTTGACAGTGTGCTATCTTTTGTATTCGATATCGACTCAAAGGTCATTTCTTGATGATTGTCTCTCTTTTCCCTCTCTTTTATTCCTTATTTTCTCTATCTTCATTATTGACAGTGGTAACCATTTGTGCAGCAGCGCGTCGTTTAACTCAACATCGCAATCTACAGTGGAATTTGATTGAGTGTCCGGTTTGCCTTGCAGAGCTCGACGAGTCTACATGTTGCTTATCATTAGAAAAGTAAAGATTACAGCGCGCGGCAAACGTTTCCCATACACTGTCTCGTCACGATCACTGCAGTCGTTTCAGCATGTCACTGACAACAAGCATAACACTGCACTACATGCACATCATCAGTTTTCTTTTAGGTGTTTACTTTAAATTGGGAACTTTATGAAGAAACAAGTAAATTCTTTAAAAAAAAACCTTTCTTCTCTCGATGTCAGCAATCACGACAACAGTTCCTTCAGCATGCAGTCTGTAGCATTGCGAGTGCAGTGAGTCTACTCTATCAACAAGTTTGACACGATACAACACTGAATATTGTCAACCAGAAAATGCTAAACACTCCTAAATGAAACTTTAATCCCGCTTTCTCTTTTGTCTCAGCTAAATGAAACTTTCTCAATTGACACTTCTCTCTGAATTGACACTTCTCTGAGCTACAAAATAGACTTGAAGAAAAGTGTTGATTTTGCACAGGCAAGTGCAATTCAATCAACACGGTACATTTTGTGCCATTGAATAACACACCAAGTGTTTCTGAAATAATTCACCGTATTTTGGCACTTAATTTCCCGGACGGCATCATACACGGCAACGGGTTAGCATGGAGGGGACGATGATATCTCTCTGCCTTCAAAATATTCTTTACCTTGCTGAAAAAATACAATGTTTCACTGTAATAAAACGCCGAGAGTCAGTCCGGTTGATGTTGAGGACTTTCCTCGAGATATGGATCCGACACTCGAAAAATATGCCCGTGAGTTTTGTCTGAGTTATATTTCCCAAATCAAAGTACACAAAGCTGTAGCTGAAAGAAAATTTGATGATGTGCTATAGCTATAGTGCGGTGTCAAGCTTGTTGTGCATGAGTGGCATGCTGAAACGACTGTCATTATTGTAGACGAGATAGTGTCTGGGAAACGTTCGCCGCGTGCGCTGTAATCTAACACCAAATACTCAATTTGTTGCAAATGTTTACTTTTCTAATGATAAGCAACATGTAGACTTGTCGAGCTCTGCAAGGCAAAACGGACACTCGATCAAATTCCACTGTAGTTTGCCATAGAGAGAATTCCTCCTGCTCTGTGCATTACAATTGAGTGAAAAGCAGCTGGACACATCCCTTTGTAAACTGAATCCGTTTATCAAGCATTTGACTATTACGAAAACGATGTGGACGAATCGTACCCAATGCCTGCATAGGAATGTGGCAACCAAAAGACGAGCAATCAGATACTTTATGCAGCTAAGTGAACGATCCGTGGTGGTTGGACCACGTAGAGAGGATGGCAGGGTTTGGGAGAGAAAGATACTGTCGGGTCAACACCAAGTCCGTATAGAGAATGGAATCGAAGTGTTGGTACAGCCATCCAACAGAAATGAATACTCAACGAAGGTAATGTACATAGAAATACTGGGTATCATACATATATGGGTTGGTCGTAGAATAAAGGGTAATAAAGGTATAATTCTACGGCTTGATGCACCAGCAGGTTTTATTGTTTACAAAAGCTATCGCTCACCTGGTTCAACAAAATGAGGGAGAAAATATCAAGCCCACAAAAACGTTTCTGTAGCAAGAAACTTTCAGCATCATAACAAGGATGTGTGCTAGTGGAAAATCCTTAAATTCTTGAACAATATTTTAAACATACCCATTATCTACATATTTAAAATTGATCAAAGATTGTTACATTAACTGCTGATTGATGTGAAATCACCTTCACTTCATATTGAGGCCTCCATACCGTGCTTGCCATAATTTTTTATTATGCAGTTTTAAAAAATTCGTGAAAAATCTGCCTTTGAAATATTTACTGGCATTGATTCTGACAGAGCATATGAAAACTTCCTTAGTCCTGACATTCTTCGTCCTCAGACAGGGCCTAATGGATATGACTCAATCTGGACATGTACGTACATGGCATCGTAATACACAAAGATGTATTTACATGTATTATACATGTGCCTGTAAAGTTGTTATCCAACTTGTGTGTGTTTTCGTGGTTGTTTCCTGTATGCAGGCTGTCCTTTGCTATCATCCTGAACTTACTTCCAAGTACCGCAATATTGAAGATTTAAGAAGACAGCACGCACAGTAAGTGAACCTTCGAAACTGTCGAATCACCGACGTGCGTATTATAGTCTTACTGGCTAACTCAGTCACAAAAAACAAAAGCCTACATCTGGCGATGTTTGATCACTAAAAGTGTACGTCGACAGTAAGTGCTGATGATAAGCTACAGTTTATGCAGTGATTATATTTACATGAAAGCATCATACAAAACTTACCAACTCGGCCTATCTTTACAGAGGGCGTCGTGCGTACAGAGCTCCATCATTTACTGCCTGGAAGAAGGTTTTAGTGCTTGGAGCTGGCTACGTCTCACCCCCGTCGGTTGAGTTCCTCACGAGGGACAGAAACTTGTCCGTAACAATAGGTATGTGATTGATATCGGGCAAAGAAACTGCCAAGTGTCAGAGACCATGCATGGGTTGATCACTTAGAGAACTATTCCATAGAATGGAAACAAAAACATAGCATAGTTTCATTCTCTGAGACTTTAACTTTTTCATGATGGTATCAGAACAGTCATCCCCCACCCCCTGGAAGTTTTCGGCCAATCAGTTAGGGACTAGGGTTAAAGGAAAGGATAGGGTAAGAATAAGTAGGGTGATTATAAATCTCAAGAGGGAAGCTGTCATGAAATGCCATTAACTAACACTATTGCCTTGCATGGTATGAGGCTGTTTAACACCTCAACATTACCACACAAGCCGTTTCGCCAAGAAGTTGGAATTGTTTACTCACCTTTTTACTGAAAAATGAGAACGCTTTCTGTAAGGTGCAGATCATGTTTCAAACGTCCACGTGCATAATGAAAACGCGTTTGTAATGTTAATGCAATTTGGAAATATACTAATTATCAGTTTCCAAAATTACGATGATGTGAAAATTAGTATCTTTTAGTCAATAAATGATAAATTACAGTTTGTGTATTTCCATAACTTTCTTGAATTTAACATTTTTTCAGGGCAGTTTCATTATTCAATTATCATGCTCACGAATTTCAAATTATCGTCATGGTTATTCATGTATTAGTAGTCAGAGTAATTGGAAGGTACGTGTATTCCTCAGAATGTGTCAGACATGTGTCTATTCTGCCAGTTTGAACCAACATCAATGCTGATATTCCAAATCCTCTTTAGCCAACACATTGCCTTCTGGGAAATATGTTTTCAAATACTTATAAGTTTGAGTTTCAAGTGTGTTGATCCATGTCAGCAATGACTTCCTCCGTCTAATTATTTCAGCTTCCCGAACACTATCAAAAGCTGAGAAGTTGGCTAATAAATATCAGAACACTGTGGCTTGTGGCGTGGATGTGCAGAAAGACAGATATTCCCTACACAAACTGGTCAAAGATCATGACCTGGTTGTCAGGTATGCACACGAGGAAAACTCAAGTGGTACACAGGCATTTTTTATGGCAGAAAATATGGTCTGCTTGAACTCTTATCTGAAAGGACATCTTATTCAGTGATGACCAAAAGATACTTAATCTGTGGACCTCTGTCATGCATTTTCGTACATGTGATCTTTCATGATAGCACAAGTGTGTATTAAAACTTGTATTAGTGGCAATCACTTAACTGAAATGGAACGCTGACTAGTGTTTTTTCACTACATCTGAATTTATCCGATTGTTTTTATCAGCAAAATGGCAAAGCATGGGGAGGGGACGGAAGGGTGTTACTCTCTATTTTGGAACAAGCTCTTTGAAAGGAAACTTTCAAGCTAAGCTAAGTATGGTCATAAAAGGTAAGGACAGACAGTCATGTTCGGTAAAATGTATCAATTGCACTTCAAAGCATAAGATGTAATTTTGTGCAAAAAAGCAAGCTGGAAGACCTATACAGCATGTTTCACATCGTAATGCCTGTTCGACTGCCGAGCGGTTTCTTTATGCCCTAACCCTTAGGTGAAATCGGCCAGAAAGGAATGGTAAAACCGTTCACCAAGGACATCTACCAGCCCATCTTGCACACCCTGATTGAGGAAGGCATCACCAGCACAGAACATGTGGAGCCACAATAGAATGGCGATTGAAATGTCAAAAGAGAGCGAGTTATCCTTCTCCTTTCGATCAACTTTGATGTAGTAGTACAAGCTTCAGCATAATGAACGACAATAGGACTCTCCACTATCACCAACAGGAGATCAACTGCTCCTTTACTATAGATTTACTTCTCGTTGGATTTTAGAGGAATGCTCTCTTCTTTCTGGACTGAAAGATCCGTCGCTTGAGCGACGGGTCTTCCAATCTATCTGCTTTCATGCGGGCATTATTTTGTTGGTAGATGCAGAGGAATGAAGATGAAAAATAGATTACATTTTATGAATATGGATGAAAATTGAAAGACAGGTAACTGTATTAAAACATTTGTAGTCAACATGACGTCAGGTAGAAAACAGTAGAACTTTGTAAAATATTAGCATTCAAATGTGATATGCACAATATATACTGAAACTATAACATTGAAAGCAACACGATTTATTCAAAACTTAGTTGCCTCATTTATAAAGATACATGTAGGCCTACACACACACACACACACACACACACACACACACACACGCACATATATATATATATATATATATATATATATATATATATATATATATATATATATATATATATATATATATATGTGTGTGTGTGTGTGTGTATTTCTAACTACACGGCCCTTTCGAACGGTAAAGAAATAAATCTGCGAAAACATGTTTATATTGCAAACAATCCGTTGGCAGTGCCTGATAAATTTACTTCGCAATTATGAAACAAAGGAAGGGGAACTTTTGGAAGACAATTTTTAATAGAGCTCAACGGGTCATTCTGTAATGATCATAAAACGTATGAAAGTTGTAATGTAGAAGGTACAAGCCGAAAGCAAGAGGGGAAGCAAAGGTTGGGGATGCGATCAGCGGATTATATTGTGATGAAACTTCATCAATGAGAGGCCTGTTAGAGATCTGATTATTGCATAACCTGGGATGGCGTGCGCAGACATGGTCATTGCGCCCTCATTTGAGGTATGAACAATGTGAACGGGGCGATATTGCTACTCGTTTTCTAAGGACTTGAAACATCACGTATCAGGGCCAAACAACAAGTAAATTTCGGGCAATTGTAGCAAGAGACATTTTTCTTGTAGAAATGTTTGGTTTTTTTGTTGTACATCTTACAAAATTAAACACGGTATGGAAAAGTGAAAGCTGCATGCTCGTGACTGCCCACCCCTCGCCAGATTTGAAAATTTTCTCTGACGTCCAATAGTGTTCGCCTCTCCTCGTCGACTTGCCCCCTACCATCTGCAATGTGTACCGATTGCTTTCTTTGCCAGATAAGCTTACCTACTCCCACCCCGATCCCAGTAGCAAAGCCTAGAAAACAACCAAATAGTACTTGTTGCTCAGTCTAAAATGAAAGCTGTTTGTGTTGTTAGACTTCAAGGCTTTGTAGATTTCAAGTTCAGGGATACACATGAAACAACACGCATGCTCGAAGAAAGATTTGCAGTAATCATATTTTGTTGCCCGGTTTTTTTTCACTGTTCATAAAAATCTGGAATGTGAGGGGGCATTAGGGATCCCGGGCGCCGTCATTTTACAGCCTGGAGTGGGGGAGCTGGGGTTCGGAGGAATGTGAGGGGATCACTCAAAAAATTGAACCATTGCAGACATCACTTTTTCAAAATTTTCGCTCTCTCCCACCTTGGGGTATTCTAACAGTTTTACTAGTAAAAAAAATTGAAAACACCTCTCAGATTGCACCAGATTGCACCATTGCACACACCAATTTCTCAATTTATTCACAGGATCTAGGACAAAACTGGACTGTTACAGTTTTAAATTCTTCCTTTATAACCACAGAAACGTATTTTGATTGACTTCAGTTCAATAACCGTTTTGACATTTAACCATTGATACCGTATTCAGGCTTTTCATTAGAAGCTGGCAGCTAAATTGCACTGCTGGTGAGGTTGCAAACAAATAATGAACGGATTTAAAAAATACTGACTCTGACTGATGGTCCTCTAATATCGTTTACAGAAATGTAAGGTTTTGCAAATGACACAAGAAGGTCACAGTTTTTTCCATTTCTACATATTCTTTGGTCTTCAACCTCTGGCCGGGCAAACTGAGAACTGTTTTTTACAAACTGTATTATCATTGTTTGGTTGTTGAATATTGTGACTCAAAGACTGATCATGCATAAAATATAATAAAATATCAGTGTTCAATATCATTTTCAAACAGTTTTACCAAGTGCAAAATAAATTGAAACACCTCTCAGATTGCACCATTACACACATATCAGTTTATCAAACTTTATTTTCGATGCGAGAGGGGGACCCCTCTCGAACTTCTCCCCTTTAGGTGTTCTAAAACTTTTACTTAGTGAAAAAAGGAATTAAAAAACCTCTCAGATAACACCATTTTACATATCACTTTCTCAAATTTCCCATGCAAGATAGGGGACACTCCGCTCTGACACTTCCCCCTCAGCCTCTCTCGTGTTCTCTCTCCCCCCCCCCCAGTTCTTTCAAATTCTGCCCAGTCAGATATCCTAATGAAAACCCTTTTACGATACCCATACCAATTAAACAATACAATATGGTAGGATACTGGTTATAGCGTGAGCTTTCATATCTATATTTTGTTGTGACTTCGCATTTCATTTAATTGGTCTTACTTTTTTCAAGCATCATGAGATAACCGATGATAATCCACCAGGGTACACTGGGATTTGAAAGGTATTTGCTATGGCTGTATATTTTTAAATTTTACAAATAACTCTATCGATATTTAACTTTTCTAGGTTGGGGGAGGGGTCAGTCAAAATTTTGTTTTAGAGACGGGGGTTACTCAAATTCATCATGGTTGACAGGGTGGAGGCCGGGGGTGGAGGTTACTTGAAATGTGGGCGTTTCCCATGAAATTCCTCCGGACCCCCCCCCCCCCTTGCCGCAAATAATGACGGCTCCCTTAGGTAAAGAACATATGCTCATCCGGGGTTTAAACCCTTCCCCATTTTCATTTCTTTGCGAATATTGGTCGGTAGGTAATACAATGAATTGCGAGCTCGAGTTTTCGTTTACATTTGAAGTTTGCCGCTAGATGGCGCACTTTACTTCCGTTCGGACACATGTTTGCTAGTTTTGCCAGTGTGCTTGCGGCCGTACGTCGGGTACTGTTGAATATGTTGGTGTTGTGAGAGGGTTTCTACAAGCTATATTAATGTTTGGAGATCTTAATATTTGTAAACTATCGCAGGTAAGTAGAACGCTGTGAACACAGCCTTACAATTCAATCGTGAAATTTCAAACCATCAGACTGTAGTTCAAGCGCTGCCCTTTCCTGGTGCTCGGGAGACTTGACCTCGTATAAACTGTGTTCATCTGCTCTGACACTGTGACAGGACAGTGAACAATCCTGGCATTGGCCACTGTAAATGGTCGGGCATACTTTTAATTGAACCACAATACTCACCTCATTACATCAATATTATGGATTCTTATGTGTCAATCATTAAACCGGCGGTCGGCATCCAAAGATGATGGGAACGTACTCTTCTCTGAAGCAATGCACTGCACAGTGCATGAAGGCTTCGAGCGCAGGGGCACCGTGTCCTGAACCGGGGTCCTGAACCGTGAAGGATTAATTGCACCTGCATTCAGTACAGCAAGTTTTATGGACGCGATATCAAAGACATATGGCTAGATTAATGTTGCTCAAATATGCAAATGTAGCGCCGTGTGGGACTTTCTTTGGGCTTTGAACATTACGGGCTGTAGACGGTCAGGTTACGGTCCATGGGACCGTGGTCAAGTAAACTTTATATCCACACGAAACCCCAACCCAAACGAAATGTTACTGCAAAGTAAATCTACTGTATATCATTGTGCTATTTTATGGCTCTACAGTCTACTTTTTATAATACTCATGCCGTTCATTACAACACATTGCGATGGTGTTGCAATGTAGGTCGGTTCATGGAGATGGATTCCTATATCTGTTTTCGTCCAGATGCAGGTACACATAAACACGGCCCCTCCACAAAATTTGGTGGAGGGACTGTGACATAAATCACAGATCTATAGACCAATTCACAGAGAAAATCGCACACCAATTCACACCTTGCACAATAGGTGTTTGGAGACTGGTGATGGACGGACAGTCTCAACTGTTTAACCAGCGATGAGATAATTGTATACATGTATTTACACTCTACTCTACATAATACTTCATCTTACCTCCTTCCCAATATCATATTATGTATAATGAAATGTTGTCACAACACTATAAACAAGAGTTTCTGGCCTTATCACAATTTCATTTCAATAAAGAATAATTCTTTACTTTTTTAAAGTTCTGCACATATTAGGTATTCTGTGTCAATATCACCCCTTGCCTATTATCAATTGCCAAAGCACCTGCTAATTGACTAAACTTATGAACAAATAGTATTTGCAGATTTGTCAAATAAGCAGGGGCTGACATAGCTCTGCATGGCAGGGCTGTGTGTTACCGGCATTATACGGCCTCAATAACGCCTTATATCGCCAGTAACAAACAGCCCTGCCATGCAGAGCTAGGACTGACACAGTCCCTCTCCAGTTCTAACAGACAACTCAATATCTTATGAAGGGATTAGCAGCTTAACGGGGAAGTTCCCCAAGGCTGATTTTTAGCTCATATTTGGTATTTATATAAATACCAAAAAGAGCTTATATGGCGAGTCGGTGGCGTCTGTATGTCTGTGTGTATGTATGTGCGGATGTATGTCTGCCACACGCAAAAGCTCCCATACCGCCTAAGCTACCATCTCAGTATTTGGTGTACAGGTAGATGCTTTGTTTTCCATTGAAATTGTAATCTAGTAAGTAAATTTCCTGGCAAGCTACTTTATTATATGAATGGAACAAAAACACTTTAGATGACCTGAAAACTTACATTAAATGACGCATCAAAAGAAATTTGGTCATTTTCGTAAATCACTCAAGCCTTTCTCTGCTTGGTTCACACTCAGGCTCAGGACTGCATCATGGCAATGATGTGAGATTGTGACTGATAAGATGACAATTGTATGTATTTACACAAGGTATTTGAATCTCTTGCCTCCTAGTCACTTATTGACCTCACTCTAGGTCAACTGTCAACTGGGCCCAGGGCTGACATTAAATCAGTTCACACATACCGTACAATGTGAGCCTGGTCTAAAATTTGTTTTAGCTCTATATTCTGAACCCAACCCAAATGGGCTGACCCAGGTCGCACATAGCATGTTCACATTGGTTTTTTAAAACCGGTGCCGGCTCAGATTCTTAGATAGCATGTACTACATTTACAACATTTTTTTAATGACAGTCTGTCGCTTGTTTTCTTTCTCTTTCCTCATTTCCCTCTCTGCATTGTTTACAGTGATAACCATTTGTACAGCATGACCATTTAAGGCAACACTGCAATCTGACGGGTCACAGAGTGAATTTCTCCCCTCCAAGTCACAACAGAGTGATAGGCAGCTAGACACTTGCAGCTGGTTTCGTCGTTTCATATTTACAAACACAAAATGTGGAAGAATCACACGCAATGCCTGTACAGGACCTTGGCAACTGCCACCAAAAGACAGGCGATCAGAGATTTCTCACAGAAGAGTGAACGATCCATGGTGGTCGGAATACGCAGGGAGGATGGCAGCGCGTGGGAGAGAAGGGCACCGCTCGGTCCGAATCACGTCCGCGAACTCGTAGACAGTGGAATCAAAGTGTTGGTACAGCCGTCCAACAGAAGAGCATACCCAATGCAGGTAGTGTACTACAGAAATTATGGCTGTGTGCTGTTTAGATGGTTGAGGTGTTATGAAATTTACTTGACATTGCTGTAAGTGTGCATAGAGTTTGAATTGAGACAGTTTAAACATTCGATCAAACAAATGTGGTTTAGTTCGGATAACTACAGTCTCTAAGAGAATTTGCATTCTGGTAAAAATTTTTCTTTAAAATCTATCTCACCACAGGAGTATGAAAATCATGGAGCCATTATCCAGGAAGACTTGATGGAATCATCTGTAATCGTTGGAGTCAAACAAGTACCGGTGGAAAAACTAATCCCGAATAAAAGCTATGCCTTCTTTTCTCACACCATCAAAGCACAGAAGGAAAATATGCCACTGTTAGATGCTATGTTGGAAAAGGTGGGCTTTTTTGAGGAATTCTTCGAAGGGGCAGTGAACTGTTTTGGTCATGTTGTTTATTTGCAGTTTGTTATGTACAAAAAAAAACCATTCTGTTGCAACTTGGCATTGTACAAGTGGAATGAAAAATGTAGTAATTGTGCAGCCAATTCTAGTGAAACAATTTACCTTCACAGAAAAAAAATTAAGCATCGGAAACAAAACCTGATATCATTTAATTCTGGCTCGTTTTGGCAACTTTTCAAAAGTACCCAGGTTTTGCATTTTGTTGATGACGTTCCTGTTTATTCACGTGAAATGTCTATGTCAGCACAGTGAGATCATTTTTCTTCCCAACTAAGACAAGACTTTGTATTATGTTTAATTTAGCTCACCAGGACTTATGATTTTACCTCATTAAGATATCTCATGTTTGTTTGTTTTTATTCTGCAGAATATACGACTCATTGACTATGAAAAAATGGTGGACAGCACTGGCAAACGTCTGGTGGCGTTTGGTAAATTTGCCGGCATAGCAGGCATGATCAATATCCTGCATGGCCTTGGCTTGAGACTGCTTGCCTTAGGACACCACACACCCTTCATGGTAACTGTGATCTGTTTCTATTTCTTGTCCGTACAAAAGATATAATATTCTGAAAAATTCTCATGAAATTTGTCTTTGACCGTTGTCATTAACCCTTTGAGTACTGTAATTTTTCCGACCAAAATTTTTGTGCAACATTTTACCAAATTTTATAAATTTTTGCGCGATTATTTTGATAATTTTGTACCAAATGGCTGTAACTGTTCATTGGCATAAGGTTGTGATCAAAATTTTGGGGAAAATCTGAAAAAAATATTGTCTGCAACTGACAAATTTTCTGCAATATTTTTGTAGAAAGGCAACAAAAATTGACTTTAGCGCTCAATGGGTTAACCCATATCCTGCCAGGCGTGTCATTTCTCCATCCATCAGGTCCATAGTAATCGGCACTGCGCCAAAACCTACATGTAATTTTACCCACTTGGCATGATATGCTATGAAGTCAGTAAAAGATTTTGTTAAAGTTTACAGTATCACTGTTTTCGGGGTGTTCACGGGCCTTTATTAACAATGCAACATACGGGACACATGATGCCTCACTCGATTTAACCAACCTTTCCTTAATGGTGAGATATGAACTCGGCAGAATAATTGCCATCAGCAGCCATTGTCAGTTGTGTGAAAGACTTGTTGCCGTGGTCATGTTTTGCTGCTGTCAGTTTTTGCCGCAAATGGATAAGTCTGTCTAGATAAGCGTAAAAGGTTTTGCTCCGGTGGTCCCTGATGTATATGTATAATTTGAACTGTGTTACAAATATATGTGCGAGTTTTAGTTATTATAGTTAAGTTAATATATAAGTTGTTGTGTTATGAATTTCAGTGGACCAACAACCTTTGGATAAAAAGCAAAAGGTTTTTCCTTGGGTGTAGCTACAAGTATGCACTCTATCCCCAACCAGTAGCACTGTGATAAAATCTCCCTGCATTTCACATCACTCATAAAGTGAGATTCAAAAAATGTGACGTGAAAAATAGTTGTGAGACAAACGTCAAACAAGCATCAACCTCACATCTCTAGTTGACAGAAAGATTTTGGGACCACTATTGCAGTATGTCATGATATGAATATGTACAAAGATACTGAATTTATGTCCAAATGTTGCATGGCCTCTTTAAGAATACGTAAGGACGTACCTTAAACAATGTTCAAAGGAACAGTCGATTAGTACATACTGTATATATGATTGGGATTTACAGCAAAAACCATCCTTATATATCATGTTGTGCAGGGCCGCCTTATTGCCTCTTCAAATTGAAAAAAAAAAGTAATTGTCAATATACAGGCCAATAAAGACATGTCAGTACAGGGCATATGACCCTTGAGCTAATGTCAGCTCATTTGTGGGTACAGGGCATGTGACCTCTAACCTCATCAGGTCAGGTTAATTTGGTCAATTAATATTGTTTACTGTCTCTCCACAGCATATAGGTTCGGCACACAACTATCGCAGCAGTGGTATGGCAAAGCAAGCTATACGTGATGCTGGCTATGAGATAGCTCTTGGCATGATGCCAAAATCCCTGGGACCTTTGACCTTTGTTTTCACTGGCTCTGGTAATGTTTCTCAGGTGAGGTGGCTTTTTATTCAAGTCAGAGTGGCCTCCTTTTTTATTCACTTGTTTCTCATTATTAGGACAAATAACCCTAGACAACAGAAAAAGTAAGAAAGAATTATAAAAAAACAGCATGACATTTTGAAACATTCCACTTTGTAACCTGTTAAATAAAGCAAGTAATTTCCAGCCATTTGAACATTTGGTTCGTATTTTACACTGCAGGTGAATTGGAGTGAGGTTCATAGCGTACAGTTGAAGCAATAAACAACACAACTCCTGCCTTAAAGTTTCACCATGATAAAGCTTTGCAATCAAATTTCTTTCTGATTTCTGGTGAGGTCAAGGGGTCAATAGTTTGTCTTGTCACCATGATCCAACTGAGTGTTGTTCAAATAAAACTGTCGCCATTGACAAGACTGCATACAATTGTCATTTCATAGTGGGATTTTGCAGAAAATGCGTTCCTTGAAACAACATTCACAGCCTGAGATGCAAAATGTTCTCATAACCCTTTTCATGCCTCATTTGTTGTTGACTCTAACTTTCATGTGGGAAAAATAAATTTACTATTTTTGTTCCTTCATGGAATTTATAGGGTGCTCAAGAAATCTTCACAGAGTTGCCTCATCGATTTGTCAAACCTGCTGATTTGGAGTATGTGGCCAAATATGGAGGTGAGATATATGTGTACAAGGTATTTTTTTTATTTCATTACTCTGACTGTAACCATACCAAACCATTTGTAAATTTACCAGGTTATCAACATGTGAACTGCATGGAACAATTATTTTTAAAGGGACAAATTGCTCTCTTTTTTATTTTTTGTGACATCAAGAAAACATGGAATACCGGTACATCATTAAAGTCATTCACTCAGTGTACAAAGTAATGACAGTACATAAATACAAAAGTAAAAAATTACCCCTTTGCTGAATGCTACACACGCGATTGTGCAGTACCTTAGTCCAAGCTTAGTCAAAGCTTATATGAAGCTTGGCGCCGAAGCTTAGAACAATGTTTTGCGTGCCAACCTTAAATTAAGACTGGGATGCCCAAGATTAGCTGAAGCTTATCCTTGCACACCTTTGTTGAAGCTTAGGGCAAACTAACCTTTATAAAAGCTTAAACTTCCAAATCTTGTTCCAAGCTTGGGCAGTAAAGCTTGGGCCGAACTTTACGGATAAGCTTTTTATCATCCTCGTTTCTACTGTAGCTTTAGGGTCCCTTGACCCAGCATTTGACCTAAGGGTTATTTTTTTGCTCAGTTTAGGGAGCCGATTTTGCTGCAGAGTCTTGCCAAATTATTGGTTTGAAAGTTATGATCCACATTTAAGTAAAAATATAGACCAGTAGGCGGGCTTTGGATAAAATAACCACGAACGCGTTGAAATATGTTTGCGTTGAGACTGACATCGCGACAGGAACACCTCTTGTCATCACTGTCCAGTACGCCCGGTACTCATGTCGTCTGCACAGCTGAAGAGTGCGGCTTGATCGACTGCATCACGACTTTTATGAATTAACCGCTATATGGCAAGTTTCTTGTTGACAAGGTTTAATACCGATGTACTGAATTATATCAAGTATAGCCAAAATGAGCCACAAAAATCCGACTACACTTCTGAAAATACACGACAGCGAAGAGATGCACACACCACACTTTACGATTTGTAGTGACTCAGAAAGTTCGTGATCCTGTTCCTTGTAAGTTTTTGACACAAATCATATTACGTAGTAAAGATACTCCCACGAAAAACAAACTTTAATGTAGGTCGTTTAAACAAGTTTAGTCATATTTAGGCAAGCCAGTGACAAAAATATACGATCAGACGATGTAAATACCTTTGAAATAGTTTATTCGTATATTGCAACAAAATGTACACAGTAATCAGTTACAAGTTACGAAGCTGTACTCACTTCAGGTATTCCCTAATCCGCTCACAAATTCCTTTCTAAGATGATAAATTCGGCATATTGGACGTGTTAGGAAGGACATGGATAATTCTTGAAGATCAACTGACTGGCACAACTATACTATTAAATGTACATCCACGTTGCATTCGTACAACTTCAGGCGAGGCCGTACAGATACATGTATCTGTAGGTTTTCCTCCGGGAGCTGCGCGAGGTCGATTTTGACCGGATTTTGGTGGGCCTCGTAACTTTCATGAAGGGCTTTGAGTATTTTTCAGAGCTGAAAAATTACTCACTTTACACACTCCAGCCTATGTTTCACATTTAATTCGGTATTTCATATACATATTAACATCCTTCAAATTATGGAAACCCGGATTGACATCTTAATAATTAAATCGTTTAATTTGAAATTTTACTACAACCACCCAGTGAAGTGGAATGGCCCAAAAGCGGAATAATATCAACAAGTGAAACGGTTGCCATCACTCCTTCGCAACCAACTTTCTATATGAGTACGGCGCGAATAATGAATAAAGAAGGGCCTATTTCTGTCGATTTCGTATCGAGCATCGAAATGCCGCCAGGGAAATGATCAAAACCAATGTATGCATGTATGATAAAGGGGTTATTATACATAATGCGTTTGCATTTTGGACACATCACTCGAATACAATACGATATCGACCAAACTGCGTATCTGCGTTTTCCGGCGTACGTAACAGCTCCGTTGTTTGTCCTTAGGTGAAGGTTAAATGCCAAGCTTCACTGAAGCTTAATCCCAGCTAGGCTTGATTTAAGATTTGGTAATAACCCTGTTCCAAGCTTTGGACACAATCCTTATTTCAAGATTTGCAAACAAGATTGGATTAATCTTTATCGACGACAAGCTTGGCCGAAGAGCACTGGCAAACCTTCACCCAAGCTTAGAGTACCGCCAAGCTTGGACTAAGGTTCTGCACAATCGCGTGTGTAACTGATGATATCATTTCTATCCTCAAGACAAAATGGATTTTTCCTATTTGGACTTGCTTGCCCCATGACAACTGACCATTGCTAAAATGTAAGGGAAAGCTGCTATCCTTATATATATGAAAGGCACTGCCAATTATAGTACGATTTCATAACAAAAGCTTGTGTTAGGTTCAAACTGTATCTAACAGTGTGATGTTCAGCTGTGGATGATGAGAGTTGTACACAAACTTGATTTTTTGGTCTGACTATAAAATGTAAATGTTTCACTGAATGTTTAATCTTGTCTGGCTGCCAGCAGTGTTGAGGTTGCGTACAGTTGGCCAGTATTTCAGCACATTTCAAGAAGTCAAACATCACAAACTTCTTTTCATATCAAGCAAAATTCGTGAAAAAGCTCAAAGAAAGGAGTGACTGTGTACGTTAAATCTGACTCATTGTAATTTTGCTTCATGAACAGTGTTGTATAGTGTTACATTACACACTGATTTAACAAACGAGAAGCCGTGTAGAGCCTAACCTTGAATCTTACCTGCGTCCTCTATCCCAATCTCACTTCCAGATCACAAGACGATCTATGCCACTGTGATAAACATGGAAGACCACTTACTGAGAAAGAACGGAGGAGGATTTAGTTTTTCTGAGTTTGAGGAGCATCCAGAGATTTATACATCTAATTTTAACACTAGGGTAAGTTCATATTCGATGTAAAACGTGATATGATAAAGTGTCATATCATATGAAAATATTCTCTAGTGTATATAATATGTGTTTTAATCAGACTGCAGTGGAAATTTATCTCATTTGAAGAAATGTGTACTGTCACCGCACTGCCACAAATACCAATAGGAAGGGATACATGCATGTAACAGGTAGTGTTACCAACTCAATAGCTTGTAGCTAAACTGAAAATTCCACGGGAAGCCGTGATTCAGAGAAGTACATTGTAATAGTAAAGCCATATAGGTACGCTGAATATCAACAAATTTATCAGACTTTCTAAGGTACAGACGTAGATTTTACATAATGCAGATAGTTTGGTTAGTACTATGTGCTCATTATTTTGCCGGCAGCCTGCTTATTTGAATTTTCAATAACTTTCTGTAATTAGGCCGTATATCAAAACTGAATGCACTGAATTTGATCAGAACTTGGAGGTACTGTTGTTATACTTGGATTAAATTCGGCTCAAATGTTGATCAGCTTTACGTATCATGATTAGGTCATTTGCAAATTTAATGAATTTGTGAAATTGGGCCTCATATCAAAGTTTTAATATACTAAAATGATCTGACTTGTTGGGTACATCAGTAACACTTAGTTTCAATTACACTGAAAGTTTTCTCAGGAGAACATACTCACTATTGGCTTATTTGCATGTTTAATAACTTTCTGTCATTTGGTAAATGTTCTTTCTTTCTTTCAGTATGCGCCATGGGCGTCTGTCATGGTCAATGGCATATATTGGGCACCCAATCACCCTAGACTGATCAATAACGAGGACACAAAGACCCTTCTGAGCCAGCACAGCAGTCCCAGCACAGAGACCAGCGCTGGCTGTCCGGGGTTGCCGCATCGACTGCTAGCGATCTGCGACATCTCCGCCGACCTCGGGGGTTCGGTGGAGTTCATCGAGCACGCCACCACTATTGAGGCCCCCTTCTGTATGTACGACACTAGCCACAAACACGAACACTTCAAATCGGAAAGGTAATTCAAACGATGGAGTGGGGAGCATCTTGTGTTTCTCATATTGTACCATTTTCTTGTATGCTGGACCATACAGAACTCTCGTAAAAAGTATGTGTGAATTATTAGATGGACCGAAAGCTGGAGGTGTCAGGTGTTCTGTGTGAGGTCTCAATGAACATCTGACTGTCTTAGAGTCAGCATTTCCTTATATGACATTCTGTGGAAACCAAAATTATATTGCAACGTTACATCCCCAACCCTCTTAGATGATTTGTTTTCATTTATACCAGCAGAAAGCAGACTCAATTATGCAACCTAACTAGTCTGCAGTTGTGAAACGATATGCCAGAGCTTGTCATTTTATCAAAATTTTCACCTGTGCTTGCAACATTACATCATCAAGTAAACAGGCTGAAGGCAAATAATAAAGTCACCCTAGTTTCATGAATATCTGTCGTTGCTAAGTAGTTTGTGACATGTTTGTCATCATAGGGAATGTAAAAAAGATTTCGCTCTTCTTCACTTGTAAAAGCTCTTCTTTTTTCTGCAAATGTTGACAGCTTTTCAGGAGACGGGGTATTAGTGTGCTCAATTGATAACATGCCTGCACAGTTACCCAGGGAAGCCACGGACTTCTTTGGAGGTTTGCTTCTACCCTATGTGAAAGAGATGGTGAGTTACACAGAGAACAGACCGAGACACATACACATGTAGGTCTTGTCTGTATGTGACTGTGTTTTGATCACCTTGGAACCTGTTGTGTACCAGTCACCGTGACAGAAAGAGAGAAAAGAATTGCACTGTCCTGATAAACAGGGCTATCTTAATAAAAAAAGGAACTGTTGTTTATGTCATAGCTTAATTCGTTGATAATTTTTGTGTTATTCCTTACAAAGGCTACGTAAAATGGCTTCATGGACATTTGTATGCGCAGTGAAAATCGGTACAACATGTAAAACATGTACAATATGTAGGTGGTGCTGTACAGTACAGACACGTACACACCACATTCACAAGTACACGTTATGTATGAAGAACATGTTATATACTGTATTTGCCAATTTGTTGGTTCCTACATACAATACCCAGGACAAGAGGTATGACATGGGAAACAAAATACAACTGAACATCAAAATGCGTCACAATGCATCACTTCTTCACTCCCATGATCATCAAGAAATTTCTTGTATGCCAATTACCAAAGGCTATGTATTGATCATAATGTAATTGTGATTGACAATGATAAACCTTTTTTCTCTTCTTTTTTCGACTTTCTAGTCATCAATGGATGCCAATATACCTCTGGAACGAGAATCTCACCTCTCCCCAGTTGTGCGAGATGTAAGTCTAACCTGTTATGGGAGTCTAACCTGTTACAGGAGAATGTGGCTTGGGAAAATATATTTACAAAGTTAAAGTTTTACAGTATATTTCCAGTCTGCTGTTTATATGGAGTGACTTTCAATCATTTGGACCTAGTGAAGTTTTCATCATATTGTTTTTGAGAAAATTGAAAATCAAAGTAATCCCCCCTCCCTTTTTCAAGGGTCCAACTCTGTCAAACAAAACAATTGGATTTGGCAAAAATGTGGTGACCAAGTCAGGTAGAACACAGTACCAACAAACAGTGCACATTTAACATAAAAAGAAATTTGTGTATTCCTTTGCATGTGTCTATCCGCATGTTCTTCTGTGCACCACGATAACATTCTTCCGTGTCTGTTTTCTGTATTAAAGCACCAGGGTAGTCAGAGCGTGAGATTTTATTCCCGAGTAGGCTTGATTAGTTCATTACACAATGTACTAGTACTTGTGTGTCTTTATGTGATTTTTCCTTGTTTCCAGGCTATCATTTGCTCCAATTCTGAACTCACACCCAAGTACCAATATATTCAAGATTTGAGAAGGAAGCAAGAGCAGTGAGTGATCATTCTAACATGTTTTGTGAAAATAACAAATTGCCAGTGTGTGTGTGTGTTATTATGTTGCTATAACTATGTCAAAAACAAACCAGACCCCACTAATACCGTGTGATTTGCCATTACCAAGACTACTTTTATTCTCTGTGATTTGCAAGTGTTTTATTTCCCGCTGGTCGGTCAGTATTTCACTGTATTTGTTTTAACTTGTTGCAGTTTTTATCCTCTGCCTTTTGACAAGTATTTTATCTCTCGCTGGTCGGCGGAGTTTTTTCTGTATTACCAAGACTATAATTTGACATTAAGTGTACCACTGAGAATAATAAAACAGTAGTGACTTGCTAGGCATATCACTGCCTGTCACACTCAGATTACACGCGATGTGTAAGTACATTACAATCCAGTCAGAGATGAGCTGCCTTGTGGTTCTTTAACAAAAACTTCCACACTTTGCCATTCTTTCACAGAGGACGTCGCGCATTCAAAGCGCCTTCAATTTCAGCCTGGAAGAAGGTGTTAGTGCTTGGAGCTGGCTACGTCTCATCTCCCTTGGTGGAGTTCCTGACGAGGGACAGAAATGTATCGGTGACAATCGGTAAGTCAGTGACAATTGGCAAAGAAGAAGTGCCAGAAAAGTGTTTCATGGGTCAATCCCCATCAGTGCTGCACCATAGAGTGAACACAAAACCAGCGTTGAATATCAGCCTCTCAGATGGTGGCATTTTCATGATACTGAAGGGAAAGACCGGGCTTGAACAAATGTGCAACAATGGTCTATTCATGTGAACTTCGTATTTTAACCAGTAAAGTTTACCAACATTTTACTAAACAAAACTTGAGCATCCTCTCATTGCAGGTCCTATTTCAAAATTTGAAATGCATCATGAAGACATGTTTGTGGTCATGTTAAAGGTATACTGTCACCTGTTCCAATTTTGCCACAGTTACCATGGAAAGAGGAAATCTAACCAATCACAGATTTTAAGCGGGTGGCCACTTTTTAAAAATAGCGCCCTCACTTGGGCATTTTGAATACCAAGGAACGCCCCTTTGACCATATATGGGAATATTTAGATTACAGGTGACTGTGTACCTTTAAGGACTGGCAATAATAAAAGTTGATGTGTGAGACCAATGTTATTCCTTCAGTTCAGTTGGCATTTCCTCCCTATCCCCCCTCCAACTATCAAAGAGACGAAATGGAAAAACCAATGACATCAGCATCATGCCCCCCCAACAGACCCTGGATGCTGTACAAGTCAACACATAAGATAATACTGAAACTACATATTAATAAAACTCAAATCACGATGAATTCACTCGACAAGGGGAGAGAACATTTTTGATATATTTTTGTGTCATTAAATTGTTCATGTTTTTTTGCTGATCTGTCAACTTATCTGCAACTGTGCTATGCATTAGCTAGTTCGTTGCATTATCCATACCGATATTGCAAGTCACCCACAGCAATATTATAAAGCATCGCTTTCTAAACAATTTGTAGTACAATATTCCGAGTTTATAGGAATTTCACTATCTAATTGTTTCAGGTTCTGCAATCAGATCAGAAGCAGAGAAGTTGGCTGACAAATACCAGAACACTGTCGCTCATGATGTTGATGTGCAGAAACACAAAGGTTTCCTACACAAACTTGTCAAAGATCATGACCTGGTTATCAGGTAAGGACATGGAATACCTAAAGAACACTTGGTCATTTTCCGTATGGTTATAATCAGTGGTTGTCTAAGGGTGCCTGTCATGATGAATACATACAAACATACCCCCTAGGATAGCACTGAATGGTAATGTAGCAAACATGGGCCCAGGGTTCTTCAGTCTCACCAACTATAAAGTGAAATTCCACTTGTATGCCAGCCTGACAAAATTTCTTTCTAAGGTAGTAAAGTTTTGCTCAAACTTTCCTCTAGAGAACTTCAATCATTTTCTCTCAAAATCAGCAATAAAAATTTGGGTCATCGTGCAAATGTTAGTACTGGAGAAACAAATTACCAAGTATTTATTGATAATTGAAATTTAAAATGGCTGCCATCCCTTTTGTTAACTCTGTTGGTAAAAATAAAATTTTCTTTTTTCGACAAACTTTCTCTGTGTTATCTCTATGGGGAAAAATAAAATTCCTGATTTTCAAAACACTAAGAACACTAAGACTAAAAATGTTTCTTACACGAAAAGCTGTAAACTTAGTGTCCGAAAAACTCCCCCTGAAGTGCATTTTGCCTTAACCAGAACTTACTGACCCCTTGTACTTCTGTATACATACAAGTACATGTATGTTTTTTTTTTCATACTAGGTATTACATGGACAGTCATTGAACTGCAGTTTAACTGGTTTTATGCCAATTATTTCCAATGGCAAAATGGCTAAAAGCTGTTCATTTGATCAGCAGTACTAGTGCTTTTATTCAGGGTGATACACCAAAACATTTTACCCATACCTACACTGTCGTTTTGACTGGGCTTTCCTTGTAGTGTGTAGACCAAAACAATCGTAATGGGGACATTGGGATATGTTACGTTTGCAATCAAACCATGTATACCTTTTGTGCTCTGACATTTGAGTAAACATGACCAGAAGGTAGACCCTTAAAACTGAGCAGTAACCAATGACACAAACAAGCCTGATGTGACATTGTTCTGAAATATAATGAAATACTGTGCAGAGTTTCACATTTCATGCAGAGAGACACTTCTGTTTGCTTTTCAAGTCTGTTGCCGTACTCGTTACATCCAACGGTCTTGGAACTGTGTATTAAAGAGAAAACCAACATGGTCACTGCCAGCTACGTCACACCAGCCATGGCGGAACTTCACCAGAGGTATGATATCACCAATTCAAATCTACCTTTGTTTTTGCCATTAATCAAAAAAATCATGCTTGTATATTTCTTGAATAATTTTTTTTCATATATATTTGTGAAATAACTGCATCAATTTTGTTGAGATATGTCAACTTTCTTTTCAAAGACTAATCAACAGTTTTGCTGGGATATTATGAAGCCAATGATTTTTTCGACAGAGTTGATAAAGACATGTCGACAGAGATGAACTTCAACTCAAAATCAAACAAGTTGTGTATTGTAAACTGTAACATCAGACATCTGATTGTTTTACACAGATGTAAAATTCAGACCGCATTGTTGACTGATCACTCCAACAAATATGGCTCATCGGTTGTTTTCCCGTCTCTGATAAGCCAAACTGTCAGTCTTCAAGTTAGCCAGACTTTTGGAAATGTTGCCTGTTCTCGTTGCATTTCATTTTGAAACGAAACATTTTGGCACTTCCTGTAACCGTAGTCAACTGACATGACCCTTTTTCACCTTTGACCTCCACAGTGCGGTAGATGCCGGTATCACGGTTGTCAACGAGGTCGGTGTTGACCCTGGTATTGACCATATGCTGGCCATGAAATGTTTCCATGAGGTTGCTGCTCAAGGATCTACAGTAAGTGACACAAACACACAGATTTGCACATACACACTCTCATTCACACGCAAAAACTTGGTGAAGAGAGTTACAACAGACGCATAGTAGAACCAGCCCTTGCCGATACCACTCTTGGTAAGGTAATACAAACCACAAATTCACAGAAAGTTTTCAACTTTTCTTAAAAATTTTTTTTCTAATCAATAGTAAAACCAGGGGTCAACATGGAAAGTTTAGGATTGGATGAACAAATTACAGACAATTTATTGATTTATATTTGAAATGCAAAATGACTGCCGTCACCAGAGCTTGTGGTAGCTCTGTTTCCAAAAATTAGGCTTTTGAGTTTCCCCAAAAACCAAGAAAATGAAACATTAGTTGCAACACAGGTTTCAAAATAACCCACACACAAATATAAGCAGTAGACCACAAAAGCACTATAAAAATTTGAAGGTTCCAATAACCGAACCTCTTAAACATTACTTATGACATGCACAAGAACGCAAGGACATTTTTTCCAGCCAATTAGAAATTTAAACAACTCTGCACTTCCCTAACTCATTAAAAAAACAAGTGAATCAAGCGGAATGTATTACCATCAATGAAAACAAAAAGAATGTCAAAGTTCTTGTTTCTCCGAAAGTATATAAAAAACAATGAAAATCCAGCTGACCCTATCTAAGGAAAATATTCTTGATATTTTGTAACATTAAATTCACAATTTGTATCATGAATCTTTAGGTCAATTCCTTCATCTCCTACTGTGGAGGACTACCTGCACCAGAATATTCAGATAATCCACTCAGATACAAATTCAGGTGAGTTGATTCATTTCGCTTTTATCAGAGATTTATTCTTCATGGAGGTACAGGTGACTCAAACAGGTGCATTATTGAACCGCAGGGTTCGTACGCTCCTGGAAAGTCCTGGAAAGTCCTGGAATTTAAAACCACTCCTGGAAAGTCCTGGAAACTCCTGGAAAATCAAAATTTACTCCTGGAAACTCCTGGAAAATCGCTAGTTACGATCGTACACGGTCGAGAACGGCCAGATCGTAAAGGCGAATGTCAAACAGTATAATTGTCGAACGTCAAAATCGTAAAATTTTGAAGTTGTTTTGCGACAGGTGGGGAGCCCTCCTGAGACAAAATTTGGAAAGCGTAGTAATGTTTCTTATAATGTCGTAAAGGGGTACTCTTGCACTAGCGTGGGCGAGACCATGTTGTGTATTCGATTATCCATGGTTTTGCAAGCACGTACCGTGACATCGAAGTGGGCATGAGTTGCTTGTGGAGGGACCGTGTTGAAATTTTAAGTTTGTTCGGGCCATCAGTCACAGTAATGCCTCCTGGAAAGTGTTTATTCAGCGATCATTGGTTGAAACAGCCCGAGTACATAGGATGGCTGGAGCGGGCACAAGATAAATTTCCGGCAAGATGCAAACTTTGTGAAAAGACTTTCGATGTATCGAAAAGCCTAGCCCTGCGTATGATGCTCCGTGTTCCCGTGGCTCGCCATTCGGTAACTTCATGCGAGATATCGCTGGCCCTTGGGCCCTTAACCTAGCCCTACGTACGATGCTGTGTGTTCCGCTACAGCTAATCGCCCCGTGAGCGGGGCTATTAGCTGTAGCGGAACACACAGCATCGTACGCAGGGCTACCCTTGACCGTGCATCACCAGCAAACTATGGTTTTGGACGTCATGCGAACAGTTCTTTTACAGTCTGTGAGCGGTTGAGTTATTCGGGTAGGCATACGGTAGATGGGAATCGAGTTGATTTCAGCCGAAAGTAGTTAGAAAAATAGTTTTTCGTGTGCGGTCCAAATTGGTACCGCATGTCTATGGACCTCAGCAGGGCTGTAGTGGGAGGCTTCATAACGCCGAGAACACACAACATTGTACGCGAGGCTATGAAAAGCCATGCTAAAGGAGCAAAACATCGAGCTCTGGTAGGAAAAAAACAGGAGCAAGTAAATCACAAATTAATGATTTCTTTGCCCGATCTTCATCAAATGTAAAGTCATCGACTAATTCTAAGCCTTCCCCGAGTTTATCTTTCCTGACACCACACTCACAACTGTCTCAGTCGTCAGTGATGTTATTCAAGATGTCGTCACCATCAAAACCTGTCAACCCGTCATTGACTGCATTTGTCAGCAAAATGATGTCTTATGGGCTGAAGTTTTGTGGACGATGAAAACTTTAGAAAAAATTAGTGTATGATGCTTATTAAAATTGCAAGCTTTATCGTGCAAACACTCCTGGAAAATGGCATTTTTCAACCACAAATACTCCTGGAAAATGGCAAAAAAACTCCTGGAAAGTCCTGGAATTTTGATTTACTTGAAGTGAATGAACCCTGTGAACCCTTGTTCCCCACAATTAATCGCCCAGGTGTGTAGAGGCAGGAGTTGTAATGTACCTTGTTAAAGTACACGATATTATATATCGACAATGAATTGATCCCACCATCGTTTGGTTGCTGGACATTGTATGGACACTGATTTCCTATCACCTCTGGCAGTGTGTCTTGTGTAATTTGTGATTGCACATGACTGACAATCTTCCTCTATAAGGTGATCCACCAAGGCCAAATTTACTCATCGTTAGACTACTAGTAATCAAATGACATCATTGTTCACTGATGACGCATTTGCATTCAAATTTTTCATTTCATATTAAGAGTGGCACCTGAAAATTTAACAGAGGTTTATCATGAATGAGACTTTGTCTCAGTACAGAAATATTTTGAAGTTTGATAAACCTCAAAGTGATTTATTCCCGTCATGATATTTATTGTGTTGACCTGGAAGATATGTACATAATATTTGACATTTTGGTAATTCTTATTTGATATACAGTACCAGTCTAAATCCACAATACATTCTGTAATTTGTGATGTTCTTGTGATACCGTGATGTTATCCAAAATAGTATTTGTTTTCCACAAAATTTGAATAAAGTATACCTGGTTTGTCACTACGATACAATCTGTTAAACATACTGGCTGTTTGTTCACAGTTGGAGTCCCCGCGGTGCTCTCCTGAATACGTTAAGTGCAGCCAAATACCTGAAAAACGACCAAGTTGTCCAGATACCACCAGGGGGCGCTCTATTGGACAGCGTAGAAGACATGGATTTCTTGCCCGGCTTCAATCTGGAAGGTTTCCCGAATCGAGATTCTACTGTGTACAAAGAACAATACGGCATCATGTCGTCTAGCACTATATTGAGAGGCACTTTACGATACAAGGTGAGATATCTTAGATAAACATGAATTTTTTGCTATTTGTCCATGTACTGCAGCTTGTGAGTCCTTTCTAATGGTGTCATCGTGTTTGACACAATCAACATACCATATATGGACATATAGAAAGGTCATTCTTACTAATGTTGAAAGTCATGTCTTATGGTGTGTGGAAAATGAAAGGCGACAATACCAAATATGGAAGGTGAAAGGTCATGATGCAAAATACAGATATTGAAAGATTAGCAATACCAAATATGGAAGGTGAAAGGTCATGATGCAAAATACAGATATTGAAAGATTATAGGTCAAATATGGATTATGGTAATATTTCCTTGTGAGAAATAAATTTTCCATTACTCCAGTGGAATTGTAATTACAGGCTGTATGTATAAATTGGTAAGATGTCACTTTGACCTGGACGGCGTAATCCTACAAGTATCTGAAAATATTCTATGATGAGATACAGAAATACCTTGCATGTACCTACATGTAACTATCAGTCTAATCTAAGTTATGTACCTCATTACCAAAGGTATTGTAGTTGCTCAATGATGTTGCCCAGTAGTGGTCGATCCTCAAACACTATAAACCAAAAAACTGCATGTTTTTTGAACGCCTTTGTCATCATTTGATCTCCAGCACTGTAAAATTCCTGAAACCTTAGGTTATTTTTATGTTGGCAATCAAGTAAAATGTTTGACATGTGCTGTAGAGACTTGTATTTGCTATTATTGTATTTATGAATATGCTGCTCGCTTAAAGCTCCATAAGCTGTATCTTTTGGCTATTTTTTCAGAACCTTTGTTTTCTGGTTTCCATATACTTTTTGCATTGAATCCCTAAACTATAATTAATGCCAAGTATTTAGCATATCAACACAACCTATATGAGTATAATCTACATTGTTATTGTTGAAAATTGTATTCAAGTCCGGACTAGAATTCATTTGTAAACAATAAACAATGATCTATACACACATACAAGCTGTGTTGACAAAAAGAATACTGGAAATTTCAGCATGACAAACGGATTAGGGTCAGACACGGTAGTTGGTATACAGAAGCAGAATACTGAAAAACTTGCCACAAGTTACAGCTTATGTCCCTTTAAAAAGGATTTTGAACAACTTCAGTACATTTGAAATATTACATGCAGGTAAATACCTTGATTAGTTACTACCAATCTCACTGTCAAGTTTCTGCTGATATTTGCTGCGATTGTCGATGGGCAGGCAAAGTACTCATAAAGACTAAGTGGTCGTTTGCATGAATGCCTGTTTTATACCAAAAGATTTTACTCTCTTTTTCCTTTCTTATACAGGGATACAGTAGCATGATGAAGGGTCTCCAGGCCTGTGGTCTGATCAGTGACCAAGAACACACGGCATTACAACCCACTGCCGCCATGATTACATGGGTAAGACACTAGTCAATACTCATGAAAAGAGCCTCGAAACTTCTTTTCTGCGTCCCCGCATCCTGATTTTGAAAATTTGTATGATTTCATTGGTAGTTGGATTGCTTAAGGTAGCGACTCGGGTTCATTGTCACTTATTTTCAATCCTCATTTTCACAAAGAAGACGTGGTCACACACCCGACATGTGGTACTTTTTTTATCTGCTC
>LD359320.1:1185-26144 GCA_001465055.1 Ptychodera flava | reverse complement strand
TCTGGTAGAGTGGAAGCTTATTTGCATAACAATAAATGTAATTGTTATGGTAATGAGTTTCTATTGTTTACCCAAAATTAAAGAGTGGTGGCCACCACTCTACCGTATAATTGCTCAGAGGTTAACACTGGTCATATAGCTGCATATGTATTAAGGATGCATGCAAAGAAAATGTAAACATCTATTGGGCAGTTCTGCTCGGAAATGTTCAACACTTAGAGGTTATTACCCAATATCGCCTGTTCCTGTGTCATATCAGCATGAGTGTCATTTGTGCTGCGTCAGACACGAGACGAAGTCGAGTGTCTGACGCAGCACAAATGACACGAATGCTGATACGACACAAGGAACAGGCGATATTGGGTAATAACCGATTTATCATATACCTATGCCCATAATTTTAGGGAATTTTTACTAATAGAATGAAAAACCTTAAATTTTGAGGCTTTACTTTATTACGCCTTGCGCATAAATATCAGAATGTTTATGTGAACAGGCTTCATTCATAAAGTATACGACGAAGATGTCAACAACACGCGCGACATCGCTGCAAGTCGTCCATATCTCAATGAAACCCAAGAAGAAAGACACCGGGATACAAAAATCGTCATACAGAAGGAACATTTTATGGTGCAATATGCTATTACAACTGTAACCGATCAAAAACTGCTCAGCTTTAAATCTATCCTGATTTCGATCGTCGTACGGCACGGAGCTCGCGCGGAGAGGATGCCATTTGTTAGTTTACCCTTAGAGTTGCCATGTCAACAGTCGTCACGCGCGCGCGACATCGCTGTCACGCCACGCGCTCACTACCTGCTCGGTGGAGACCGTGCACAGTGCCGGCGCCGTGCGAACGGCAGAATGTTTGCTAGAACTTGACCAAAAAAAATACCATGGGGAAAAAATTTCAAGACTCAACGTGATATTTCCGTATTTTGCAACCAGAAATACCCGTGTTCCTCGAAGCCCTTCAAGTTTTTACGTCGGCGACATCGCTTCGCAGGCGGGGAGCGGCAGCCATTTTGTTGTTTACCAACAAACTGCTAATGTAGTTCGGGAAAGCTCTAAAACTGATGACGTTCATCGTGCATATCTCGACGTTTACCGTGAAATATCATGGCTGATATTTTACGGTGAACGTCACTAGGATGTTGCAATATGGGCATGTGTATATGATAATACCTGTTATTAGCAGTTTGTAGAGCCATATTCCTAAGGCAAGTTCTTAAATTGATCCATTTTTAAGACAATAGTGGACTTTTTTTATTTATCAGTCAAAGCCGACTTAAGTTAATCCAACTTGAACTGGCCACACCAATGGCACCTGCTGAAGAGCACACAAAATGATTGAGTATGCAAATTGTGAATTCCTGGCTACATTAAATGCTAATTATAAGTTGTACAAAATTGACAATACCAATAAGGAATGATAAAATATTCCACCAAATAAACGTTTTAATTGCTGAAATTTTTGGTGAAATAATGGTGAATTTGGTAAAATTAAAATAATTAAATCTAGTCACACATTTTTCATTTAAATGTACTTTACTGTTCAAAGTTTTACTTTTTAGTGTTATTTTACAATGAGAACATGAAATTTAGAAAATCAAGCAGGGTGACCCATATCTTTTTGTTTAATATTTGAAATATTTGATTATTCTCATATGCTGAATTGAAAAATCCCTGATAACTTTCAAGTCTCCTGGTCTTCCATGTGTTGCTTTCTGGCCTGATCTTGTGTACAAATATGTTTCACCGTCATGAGTGTCACATTACTTCAACTCTCCTCCAGCTACTTCACAGTCAGAGCTATCTCTGTTACTGCTTCTACAGTATACAGTAATTGTGACACTGCCTGTAGGCAGTACCAGGGCAGTATAGCTTTGATAATATTGACAATAACTTTGTTCAGTTTATACAGCTGCATTCTTGTTCTACTTCCTAAGCATGTTGAACTGTCCAGTATTCAGCTTGCCAACACAGCCTGTGAATATATACCCAGCATTTGTGTCATTGACAAATACTTTCAGTCTGGACTGTAATTCATCACCCAATATTCTTATATGCAGGCGCTTGTTGACAAACTGAATAATACGTGTTTCAGCATACTGTATGGAGACAGCAAGTAACTTTATTTGATATATTGCATAGAACTAATGAAAAACTTATCAACAGTTCCAGCGTCTGCCCTAATACTACGCTACTTGTTAGCAAATTCGTACATTTTTAGATTTTTTAAAGACAAAAGTAATGAAATGATATGAAATGATTCCAGATCTTCTATAATTATTACTAACATTAATACAATTGAATTATATTAAAATGTTATTAAATTACATTGAATTTCCAAAAAACCCTTGAATCATAAAAAATACCGCAATTATACGGTGTCGCTCACATTTGATCAGAATTGGTACATACCAGTATGGGTACCAAAGATCCACAATAAATGTTGTTTCTATCTGTTCAGTGCAGGAAAATTCTACGTTGATGTTATGACAATGATTTCTGCACAGTACAACCAGAAAAACAACAAGAAATATTTAAACCAGAAAAACAAGAATGACAAAAGTAATTAAGGTCTGAAACTTTAGGTACTGGATGTCAACTTTAGCAACATGCATAGCAGAAAGGTAGCTAGCCCCCCTTAGTTTGACCATAGACGGTCTTCCTCCCCTCTACTGTCTATGGTTTGAGCAGGTCTGTTAATATGTAACAGTTCATAAACAATGACAGGAAATGACTCAAGTCAGTGGAGTAAGCCTCTTTCAAGCCTGTTTCAGAATTTCGCTTTTTCTTACCTCATTTGCACATTTTTGACACTGATGTGTTCATTTGAACAAATTCACATCTCAACCCCTACATCTACCTGTACACCAAATACTGAGATGGTAGCTTTGGCGGTATGGGAGCCTTTGTGTGTGACGGACATACATCCGCACATACCCACAAATATACAGACATACAGATGCCACTTAGACTCATCATATAAGCTCTTTTTGGTATTTATATATAAAACCAAATATGAGCTAAAAAGGGAACCAAAATATTTTCAGGTCCCCCTGTAGGTAGAGCAAAGCTTTCAAGTCCCCTCTCTACTACCCCAAAAATTTTCGAATCCCCCCTCCCCTGAATTCCTCCAGCCCCCTAACTGTTTTTTGTGAACGCAGCCTAAAGAAATAATAAATTTCACTTCAGCCAATTGCTTATCTACATATTTAATGAACTTCACTAATTAGGGATATGTATTTGATTGACTTGACTGAAGTTGATGAATCTTGCTACATATATTGAAGATCCTATAAAACAACATTATTAAAAGTTATCATTGGATTTGATTAGACCAAAGTTGACGAATTGCTTTTTACATTAAAGATACTATGATACGACATTATTGAAAGTCATTTAACATTTTTACTTCAGCCAATTTCTTAATTTGCATATTTAATGAGAACATTTCAGTCAATTCCTAATTTGCATATTTTAATGAACTATCCTGATTAGGGATATATATTTGGATTTAAAATTAATCTATGGTGAATATTATTCATTATGTTGATCATAACATTTTCAATGAAGTTGCAAACATGTGGCAAAGGTTCAAATTTACACATAACTGCAATGTAATGAAACACGTGAGCATTTTCAGTTCATATCTGGTTTTCATGTACAGAGCCATAACTCAGACATATTTGCACCAACATTATTCAAAGTTGGTTCAAGGACATTGACCAATGTCATACATATGCACATCAATTTGTTTTACGACATGTAGCAGTATCATGTCAATTATTGAATTTTCGTAATTAGGCTGATATGTCAAAAAATGCTTCATCGAATTTCATGAAACTTGGTAAAGATGTTAAGCTCATATTGCTTTAACAGTGAATAAAGACATTTATCAGTGTCATGAATTTGTAATTGCATATGTAATGAACTTTCCAAATTACAGTGATACGTCCACAAATACTGCATCAAATTTGATGAAACTTGGTACAGATGTTGATCTCATAGTGTTGTAAGTACAATTCAATGACACATAGCGGTATTGTTTAAATTAATTGCTAATTTGCATTTACATGATGAATTTTGTTGTCAAGGGTGAATTTCTAGAAGCACTGCATCATACTTTATGAAATATGGTACTGGCGATAATCTGCCAGTGTTATGATAGGATGCAAAAATATTTGGTAACATCCTGTCGATTAATTACTAATTGACTCATTTAATGACCTTTTGTAATGAGAATGGCGGTCTACATTGGTTTTATGTTTTCACCACCAGAGAACTCAATCATTCTCGGCCATTAAGCCCCATCTGTATGGCAGTATTTTTTAATCACAGACCTAATTAATGAACAGGACTCCATCCTCTCCGAGGACTTGTAATTAAAGTACCCATAAACAAGTGGGGACTGTGTCATCAATGATGACTTGTTATTAGCCAGCTCTGTCTAGTTCCGGGTCGTTATTTTTCATTACTGCTCATTACTGGTCATTATGTATAGGATAATGCACGAGTGGAGTGCAATCGTTCAGATATTGAACGGCACGAGGGCCGTAGGCCCTCGTGCCATTCAATATCTGAACGATTGCGCGACACGAGTGCATTATCCGACTTACAACACGTGACCTTGCACCTGCGAGTGGGCACGGACCAATCAGATTACAGCAATTAATTAATGGCCATTTTGAAAGTGTATAGTACTATTTCATTGGCTAAGGATAAACACATGGAAATTTCCACGTGTTCTACACGGAGCGGAGCTTTCCAACGTGCACGTTTTTGTCATTGGTGACACTGCAACTGAACTGCAAGCATCATGCTGAGTGACAGCGATGAAGACTTGTTCATTACACAAAATACTTTCCGAAACCCCACTGCTAGTGATAACACTGAAGAAGACGACTGGCTGTTTCAAGACTTTGGAGAGTTACTGGGTGAACAGGGAGAAGGCTCGGCACAAGTAGAAAGTCTCGCTGTCGACATTGCGCCTCCTGGTATGCCAAAGCCTGTTCCACTGCTTGTAAGAGACACGTTGCCTGTTCATTCTGACACACCTTGCCCCTCCCGTTTGGATATAAAAAGTGACAAAGAGATAGAAAAAACGGCGATTGAAAGGATTCCTAAAAACACCCTAAACAAAAATAGTTGGGCTGTAAATACATTTAATTTCTGGCAAAATGAGAGAAATAAGTTGGCCTCAGACCCGTCATTTAATATTAGTGTAATACATTCTAAACTCGAGGAAATGACGAAAGATGAATTAAATTTTGCATTGTCACGCTTTGTTTCTGAAATAAAAAAAAAGACGGGAATGATTATCCTGGACAAAGTTTGTATTAATTGGTGATGAGTATACAAAACCATTTGTCAGTAATGGGTAAAAGCTGCCAGTTTCTGAATGACCCCACCTTTAAACAACTAAAAGATACTTTAGATTGTATCATGAAAACAAGGAGCGCTAAAGGAATTGGTACGGAAAAGCGACAGGCCGAGGTGTTGAGTGTAGACGATGAGAACAAATTTTTGAGCAGGAAATTGATTGGCAATTTTACACCACAAACTCTATTGGACGCTCAGGTCGTCCTTTTCGGAATACATTTTGCTTTGAGAGGGGCTAAGAGCACAGGAATTTACGCCCAGGCCAAATTTGCAAAAAATACTGTGAGATTGTTGGGAAATATTATCTGGAATACACTGAGGACGTATCAAAAACAAACAGTATTGGCTTGGCATCAAGGAAAGTGAAGCGTAAAGTTACAACTGCGTTCGAAAACACAGACTGCAAGGAGAGATGCATTGTGCGTTTGTATGATACGTACAACAAACTTTGGTAAGAATCGTGTTTTGCTTCAGTGTTGAAGTGTACTTTACTAGAGTCATGGTAGATGTTCCAAGTATATTGTGCCTTGATTATTTTGGTTGTGGCGCTTTCCACTGCGCATAATGTGAACAATTAATTCGAACGTCCGGTCTACTGGGTCGTCCACTATGACGCTGGAAATTATTACTTTTTGGTGGTTTTGTAATATTCTGAGTAAAATGTGTTGAACTAGAAATATTGGCTGATAGAGGGCGCCTTTCTTCAAAATTAAGCCCAGTGACCTTATATATATTTATGAATAAAAACCTTGGGCCATATTCTGCCAATAGCTGAAATTATCTGACACACATGGATAACGAGATGCGTACAACCTTAATGTTAACGTTGACATGATCAGTATACTATATTACTTTACCAAGTCCAACTTTTAATTGTATCCCCAACCGATTTCGGATAATTAACACGTTTATGTCAATTTAGTCCTTCAGATCGCCCTCAAGACGTATACTATTTGCAGCCGGCCAAAAAAATAACAGCAGATTGTTGGTATTCTACGATGCCAGTTGGGAGGAATACACTAATGAAAACTGTGGCCAAGACTATGCGAAAACGCGGGAATTGAAGGATACTATATGAACCACAGTCTACGGGCCACAGCAGCCACTCGCTTATTTGCCGATGGTATGGACGAACAACTAATTGCTGAAAAAACGGGCCATCGGAGTTCTGCTGTTAGATCTTACAAGGTACAAATAAATTACAACATAGTAAATTATAACTCGAGACATTTATTCATATAATTGATCAAAAAGAAAACTTGGTACAGGGATAGAAATACTTTTTAATTTCTTGTGGCAAAAGTTTGCCACTGGATATGAAATCAGGTGGCAATTATGAAAAATCTGGTGGCAGTTTAACACATCATGTGATCGGTATAATAAAACATTTTGTCATTGCGACATACTCTTTCTAATTTATAAATTCTTGAAAATGTGGTTAATACACCTCACAAAAAGTCACCCATACTGCAGGCCTCAAAGAAAATTTTTTAAACTTACTGGCCTTGGGACACGTAATTTTTCATTTTTGCTTGCCCGAGAGGAAAAATTACTTGCTCTAAATTTCTATTGATTGTACCTGTAATTTGTAACATAGTTTGGGCATATTAAGTGAATCCAAAGACTGAAAAAGCAGATTGAAACATGAACTACATTTTGTTAAAATGAAGGACCATTATCAAATCTGAAATGTAGCAGAAGAAATGTGAAAATACTTTTGTCTTTTCTGTAGATTTGGCCATCTAGAAAACATCATTGAACTTGAAATTTTTCCACAACCTTATCCAAATTAACATCTTTGCATAAGATTAATAAGATTGTGTGACTTTCAGATTTTCTCCATTAAATAATGTCTTTAATTTACAATGTGCATGGCTGGCTGCTGCTCTTTACTATTCTATCAAGCTGAGATCACAAACAAGTGCTCTGCTAGTGTTTATCTGCAAATGCATACGCTGCCGCACATGTACATCTGCAACCCTTTTACCTGTTTACATGTTTACTCACTGAGCACAGCCGTCTTTCAAAGTTTTATTTTGATAACTGTATTCGTGAAGAAAGCAGATTCAAGTTTCGTTTTCGTTACTCTTCAGTACAGATTTGTTTTCTGTAAGTGAGAGCCGATCCCTAACAACCAAGGTCACCGTAATTTGAAACTGTCTGCATCTCACGCACTACGTAGCTGCAATATGTGGCCTCCTTGGTCGACTGAGCCCGTTTCGACTACGATGTAAACTTGTACTTTTTCAACCGGGGGTTGATTAATGCGTTTCACAGTAAGCATTGCCGAGATCCATGGCTCCAAATAAAGTTTACATCCATTTACCAAGCACAAGGTGCAATTACACTCTCGAGTGAAGTCGACCATCATACACTTGTACAAAGAGAATGGCAACCACTTTTAAGGGCATACCACTTTACGGCACACATACAAAACAGTCAGTTCACTCAACGTACGTTGGAGAGAACATGTCGCAAAACTCTAATTTTACGACTTTTTGTGTTTTACAACAGCAGGAACGATTATTTTGCGATGTCGGGCGAATTTTCAAGGGTTTTCAGAAAAAAAACCTTCTCAGAGTTGAAGGACTTACAATTATTTGTAGGCGTGTACAGACCTAATAAAATACGTTTTCAAGCTTGAATTGCCCAGACCTTGGTTAATTCAACCACTGGTGTACTTGCCCGTCGGACGGGAAGCATATTGATTTTACTTGCCCGAACGCAAAATTCAACAGCCACGGCCGGGCATCAGGCGATAGGAATTTTTGAGCCCTGTACTGGCTTATGAATTGCAAGTACTTATTATTATTTAAATCATGCAGGCTGCGGTTTGGCTTTGTTTTCAAAATGTCACAACATGCTTATATCTTGTGCCGTATGACTGCATATGCGGCTAACACAGAGGGAACAACATGTCAAGTGTACAAAAGCTGCTGTCATCGATATGGAGATTAGCCAATCACAAGTTTGGATTCACGCTATGTTTTCATTCATGCCAAAATGTCGCAATTAGTTTATTTTGCTAATGAGTTTTTCCGCCGTCAGACAACTCGTGTTCCTTCGATGTTCCTTTATTCAAGCCGTAGGATCGATGTTATGATGACCCAAAATTTAGTGGCAGAAAAATACCACCAGAAAAAAATTTTGGTGGCAGATTGACAGGTTTTGGTGGCAAATGCCACCGTTGCCACCGATTATTTCGAACACTGTGGTATCATAAACTTCGTATAAACTGATAAACTTTTGGGTACAAACAGAAAAGTGGTACCGAATGAATGACGGTAGTTGGACTCTATCATGCGATGGCGTTTCTAAAATGTTTGTATTTGCTCTGGTTTCAATACCGTGCATTTGCCGATGTATTGTTCACGTGCATAATCAAAAATTTTAACTGTCTCATTTAATCAGACTTTTGTATTTGTGTTACAGAGAACAAGCATTGAACAGCAGTTCGAGGTGAGCAAGGTTTTGCAAGGAAGGTCACCAAAAATGGCGAAGTTGGCAGATTTCGGGCCGGGAAAACAGTCGATCAAAGAGGAGTGTGACGAAGAATTGAAGTGCCAGGTGGAAGAATGTTCGAATGTCGAAATTCATAAAGAAAACAAGAGCAGCGCCCGTTACGTTCATTTTGAGGCCGATCTTCCAGAGGGAGCAAACATATCTTTGAAATTTGATAAAAAGTAACGTAATGTAGACATTCAATTAAATCATGGTGTATTAAAGTCCCTTCTGCTGTCATTTGTTGTTAGGTGTTTTTTTTAGTGTTTCTGTTGTGTCGGTCACTGTGTGTTAACGGCCACCTGTTGTCAAGTTTGCACTCGTTTGATTTCAATATAAGATATTGCACCGGTGCAGTGCAATATCTGGATATTGCACCAGTGCAGTGCAATATCTAGATATTGCACCGGTGCAGTGCAATATCTAGATATTACACTGTACCGGTACAAAATTGAGAACAGGTTGATGTTTATCTCGCAGAGAACTGCACGACAAAACAAAGACAATGTCCAAGAGCAGTGTTGTAATGCTAGTTACTGAAGCTGTTGGTGTCAAATTTTTACTTATGCTTCACTGGCTGCTGATTGGCTAATGATAGAAAAAAATATAATGGTATAGAATCACCAATTTTGGAGATGACCCAGACTGTAGATGGTAGAAACGTAGTCTTGGTTACCCAGACTGCTCTGCGGGGCTCCAGCTGCCCCCAAGACTCCTACTGTATTGTCTATGCTTGTACTTATGAATTCTATGCTAGTTTCCTTCTCTGCCTTTGCCCTGTTCTCGATGTTATATCTCATGAATAATTAATAGTAACGCAATCCTTGCAACCCAGGACAGTCCGTTGTGTCTTAGCAGCTTGCTGTTATGCTTGCAGCATTCCCCACCCCTGTATGTGCGAGAAACTACATCAGTAAGAGTAAAGAAAAGGGACAGACTGTGGACAGTCTACTCTCTCCCAACGTACACTCTTACTGTACCTATACTTATTCTGCAAATAAAGGTAAGAGTACATTGGGAGAGAGTTGCATTGGATCAAATAATGATAATGTCCTTGTAGTGTTTCTTATGACATCTACATTACGTTTGAAACAACAACAACACAATAGTGATGTTTGTTGAATGTTATTTGTCAACGACAACAACAACAACAATAACATGACTAGTATGAACACAAACAACAATACAAACAACAACAACAACCAGATTATTTGGCCCCTTTGGGCAGATCTGCATTTGAGCAGTTTTGAACTGCAACAACTCTGAAACCTATCTGTGACAGCTCAGTGCAGATCTGCAAGTTTGGTACGTTAATACCGTTGCTAAAAATAAATGCAATGAATGAGATTGAACTTTTAAGATTTAATGGTTAAACTTCAATTTAGTCATGTTTGAAGTTTAATTAGTGAGACATATCAAAATTAGTTCTTTTGCATATTTAGGCCAAATACCAAAGCTCAATGCACTGAAAGATACAAAACATTTTAAAGAACCTTGTTTATGTTAAAAATTTTAAGCATGAAGCAGCAAGCTTGTGTAAAGCATAAAAAACTTATATGAATTCCTGTATTTTGATTATTTTTTATTCTAAACCATATTTTTGATGCATTCCTTTTGGCACATAGTATCCACCTAAGTTTTACTTTGGTTTTGTTGTAGCTGTCCAAGCTAAAGTTCAATATCTGGTAAGAGAGAAAAAGGTGATACTGGATGAGCGAGAATTTGAACTTAAGTGCAAAAAGGACAAATGGCCAATACAGAAGAGGCATTTGGAGATAGAACTGGAGAGAAAGGAAATGGATTGGAAGAGAGAGAAAGAGAATCGAGAGCGACAGAAGGAACGGAAAAATAGGTTAGAGAGACTCATTGAAGAAGCGGAAGACCGTATTGTCAGTGGAGTTGATTCTACTACCATACAGCAATTAACTGATGCTATCGAGCGCTGGAAGGCTGAGCTTGAGATGATTACAATAAACTCATTACTGTTCATTTTAAGTTATCTTTCAGTGAAAGACATGGAATATTTCTGGGAGAAATATGAATCTGGTGAAGTTGAGGAGACACTGACTGGAATTCTAATATCACCTGAGATACAAGCCATGGCTGAAGAGGCAGGATGTACAGTTGAGATTGTTCTGAAGATAGATGAGACAGAGTTTAATGAAGTCAAGCAGATAATGAAAGGTGAGACCATACAAACGTACAGTATAAGTAATATAGCATATGCAATAAAGTTTAAAATATTTAAGAAATTGCAAGAACTGGACATCAGGCTATCCACTGTAGAAAGGAACAGATTTCAGACCTTAGGTATTTTGAAAATATTGAGCTTCTTGTGTTGGCAGCCAAATGGTTATTGAATCTCTTGTGTTGGGGTAGAAAAATCACTGGTAATAAGAAATTAGAATTAGGATAAGTATTTCTAAACACTTAAGCATTTCTGCAGAGCACAGCTTCTTTCAGTTCTTACTAATAGATAAACTATTTTGTCAAAAAAAAGAGATTTATAGACTGCAGCTGGGGCTATTGATAGTGATGAAAAGAGTAAACTTGAACACTACCGATGTAATTCCTTCAGTAGCTATAGCTCACACACACACACACACACACATATATATATATATATATATATATATATATATATATATATATATATATAGTAAGTGTACCAGTATGTATGTAGTAATGTGATAAAGTTTTTTTTCCTAATTTCTATTTTTGAGGCAATTTTCCCATTTGTGTGATTAAGTCTGCATATTTGTGTGTTTTGAGCAATTTGTCAATGTTTTTATAAAAATGTCATCTGCTCTGAAATTTGTATCAGATTGCTTTGAAACTTGATGTGCATGATCATACAGGTGACCTCAGACAAATTTTTTGGCTAAATTTGTATTTTATTGGGACAATTTTTCCTGTTGTTGGTAAAAATTCTGAACCTTTGCCTGATTGATTTTAAACTTAGCATGCATGATCTCAGGGTTAACCTCAGTCAGACTTCTTAAAATTTTGGTGAAATTTGCATATTTGTATTTTTTGGGGGAAATTTTTGGTCAATAAATCTCCGAAAAGTTAATGGTATTGGATGCTTTGAAACTTGGAATGCATGATGTAACAGCTTTACCCCAGTCACCCCTTGCTTCGAAATTTAACATGCTGGTTCTTAGGGATGATTTATATCATCTTTGTTCATTTCCACTTTCTTTCTCACAGAAATGAGTGTTCCTTCTATTTCAGAAAAAAACAGGCACAGATTACCTGTCTATGATACCTGGAAAAGATGTGTGCTTGACAGTGTGCCAACCATCTACTATGCAAGGTATTTAATAGAAGAATCCAGATTTTATCCTATGTTCCAGACTCTTAGACAGGAGGATTATTTCTATCCTGCCTTTATGTCTTACTGGCAGCAGAAGGACCGGTATTCTTTACCACTAAGTGTAATCAAGGCAGCTCATTATGCCATCATGTACGAACCCCCTGTTTATGATAACTGGGAAAGATATGTATGTGACAGCATTGAAAATATTCACTATGCAAGGTATTTGATTGAACGATCCAGATTAAATCCAGTGTTCAACATACTTAGACAGGAGGAATCTTTCTACCCTGCCTTTGTATCTTACTGGCAGCAGAAAGAGAACTTGTACTCTCTACCACCAACTGTAACCAAGGCAACTCAGTATACTATCATGCACCATTTTCAGATAAATTGTAAAGAACATGACCTTGATAAAGACAAGGTATGGTCTTCTCTACAGGAAAGATTTCAAGAATTTGGAAAGCTTCTGTATGACAATATCTCTGAGGAGAGTGTCGGTAAATTTTCCACATCATGGTTTGATTCTGGTATTATAGGTACTGAATTGCATGGTTTGGTGGAGAACTGTGGAGATTATTATTGTTTTAATAGTTTGTTTGTTTATGCCTATATCATTGCATGTTATGTATGTGCTGATATAAAGTCAGGTGGCAAATGTTTAGATCAGTTAATGGAAGACAAGATGTTTAATTTCCTCCAGAAAATGTTGCCATGTTTGTACTTTTACATACCAGGCATATTAAGAGACAATGCAGAAATTGCATTCTTAAAAGAATACACACAGCGTCTTTTGATGAAGAAAGATGATGTCAATGTGTGTCTGGAAAGACTTGGATATTGTCTGTTAGAGTCAAATTGTGCAGCTGAGCTTGTGAATGATGTCGTAGACATCGTTGGGCAACAAATTTTGGATCTGTCAAATTGTATGAGTGTTTCAAATCAAAGTTTGCATGCCTTTGCTGTTGTAATACAAAATACATCTATCATTCAAGAAGTTGTCATACATTCAGAGAAGGAAATAGGTACTTTTTCCTCAGAGTTTAAAGAATGCATTGACAAATTTTCATCAGAGGCCAAAACAACAAAAGAGCTGTCTGTTGTTATTAAAGATCAACATGAATTTATTTCCTTTGTGAAGTTACTGAGAGCCTTGCCAATTTTGAAGTGTTTTCACAACAAATCAGAATCTGTTCACTGTTATATTCCTGACATGCAGTCAGTCAAAGTGACAGCAACATCTACATTTGATCATGTTGATCAGTGTTTTGTAGAAATGTTAGTTCAAGCATTGGAGTGGATGCCACTGTTAGAAAGATTGGATCTTGTAAAGGTCGGTCCAGTGTCCAGCAACATACTGCAGTGCATGGCAAATGTCAAGCCCAAACTCAATATTGCCATTCTTGGTCTGGCTGAAAATGAATTATCGTTTCATGATTGTGAAATGATAGTCAAAGCTACATCATCAATGCCATATCTGAGACATCTGGATTTGAAAAACAATAATATTGGAAGTATAGGATGTGCTGCTTTGTTACCGATAAAAGATTACATGGAAGTGATCATAGATGGCAATGGTGTTGGAGAAGGTCTTAGTGACATACTTGAAGTGGCTTGTAATCAGAGTGATGTACCAGATGTTAGCAGTGAGGAAATTAAAACACTTGTCGATTTCCACCAGCTCCAAATTTCTCTAGAAACTGTTACACAGCTTGATACTAGCAATTTGGTCCCTCATAATCGTTTTGAAAAGTTTTGTGACAGTCTATGTCTGTTTAAAAAGACAAAACACTTGTGTTTGAGGAAGAAACCACCCATACTTGAAGAATTTAAACTTTTAATTGTCAGTCTAATGCACCTAACAAATCTAGAAGCAGTAGATCTGAGTCATAACAAACTAACAGGTGGTGATCTGAGTAAGATTAGTGTGAATATCCCAGAGTCAATAGTGTTAATTGATGTTAATCATAATTCCATAAAAATGGTAGATGATGTGTCATTCAAACACTGTCAAAAGCTTACAGACATTAACATGAGCCACAATGAAATGCAGAGTCCCTTGAAAGATATATTACAAACATTGCCACCAACAATCCAATATTGTGATTTCAGCAACAATAACATAACAGATGTTTCAGATGTAGGGAAGCTACTTGATAATTTCCAAAACATCAAACATTTGAATTTAGGGTCAAATAGATTTGGTACCTTCGGTGTACATACACTACTCAATGATATTACAAAATATGACATGCAGTCAAAAATTGATGTCAGTCATAATTTTTCATGTCTGTATAAATATGTAAGAGATCAGTTATCAGACATGTTAGAATTCCCTGATGTTGAAAAGAGTAATATACCGGTAATGTTGAACAGCAAAGATCTGATGTTTGTTATAGAGATAATTTCCAGAGTGACGACACTCAATATTGAGGTTCCTGCCACGCTTACCAAAGTGGATAAACAAATAATGTTTTCTGACCTGAGACTTCTCCAAGCTGTGAAGTATTTGACATTCAAGGAAATAAGAGATAATGATCTTAAAGACACAGTTGTTAGCCTTAAGTCGCTTAAAAATTTAGAGTCAGCTGACTTCAGTGACACAGGTATTAGCATACGAGGAATTTGCATACTGTATAAATTTAAATGTCAGCACGAAAGAGAACTAGACATAAATGTAGCACACAATCTTACTGATCTATCAGATGTTTTACCCCACATCAAAGATCAAGTGCCATCTTATTCAGAAGATGTAGATCTTGATTCAGATTGGCTTCTAGTAGATCAATTGAAATTCTGTGAGGAAGTTTGCGAAATCACTAAGATCAAACTTAGTACAACAGGTCTTCGAAATCCACAAGTACAGAAGTTATTTAGTGGGATAAAGCACCTTCCAGAACTTTGTCATGTGGATCTCAGTTTTAATGACATGGAACAGTATGTTGTACGTACCTTGAGCACAGAATTGCAAACAGGGACCTTAAACATTGAGTCCCTTGATCTCAGCCACAACAGAATAGATGACAGAGGTACCAAAAGTTTGCGTTTGGGTATGCAGGAGAGGTCTTATCTTAAACAGCTTGATCTCAGTTATAATAACATAACTGACCGTGGCGCTGGATATTTAGGTCAAGCAAAGATGTGGATGCAGAATGTAACATACCTTGATCTCAGTCACAATGAAATAGGTAACAAAGGTGCAAAGAGTTTAAATGAAGGAATGGGCACAATATCAAAACTGGAGCATTTTAATCTTGGACATAATAAGATAGGTGATGATGGTTTAGTTAGTTTGAGTGAAGGTTTTTGGAGAATGTTGCCCTGTGCTCTTACATACCTTGATCTGAGCCACAATGGAATAGGTAACAAAGGTGCACAGGGTTTGAGTAAAACAATGGGCACTACATGTATATCTAAACTGAAACATCTTAATCTTGGATATAATAGGATAGGTGATGATGGTTTAGTCAGTTTGAGTGAAGGTCTAAGGAGAATGTTGCCTTGTGTTCTTACATACCTTGATCTGAGTCACAATGCAATAGGTGACAAAGGTGCACAGAGTCTAGGTGAAGGAATTGGCACAATATCAAAACTGGAACATCTGAATCTTAGACATAATAGCATAGGTGATCATGGCATGGTCAGTTTGAGTGATGGTCTAAGGAGAATGTTGCCCTGTGTACTCACATACCTTGATCTGAGTCACAATAGTATTAATGAATCTGGCAAGGAAAGTTTGATGATAGCAATGCACAGTATGAACCACCTTGATCTTAGTCATAATAATATCAGTGATTTTGGAGCTGAAAGTTTCAAACCTGTAAATGTGACTTGGCCAAACTTAACACATCTTGATCTTAGTAACAATAAGATAGGTGACTCAGGTGCTGCCAGTTTGAGCCATGGAATTGAACAGATGATGAAGTTACAGCACCTTAATCTTAGCAATAACTCTATAGGTGACGATGGTACTGCCAGTTTGAGCCATGGAATTGAAAAGATAAAGTTAATCCATCTTAACCTGAGCAACAACATCATAGGTGACAGTGGTGCAAAGCATTTGAATGTAAAGATGGATGAGCTTACTCATTTCAATCTCAGTAACAACAAGATAGGTCCAGAAGGTGCAGGACATTTAAGTAAAGGGATTAAGGCAATGCGCAAGCTAACAAATCTTGATCTTAGTGATAATGTTATTGGTGACACTGGGGCAAAGAGTTTTGGTGAGAATTTTAGTTCAATGAAGGATAAGGCGACCAGCTATTCCCTGGTGCATCTTCGTCTCAGCAACAATCAAATTGGTGACGTTGGAGCAGCTAGTCTAAGTAAAGCAGTCGAGAGGATGAGTGAATTGAAGCAGCTTGACCTCAGTTTCAATCAGATAGGTGACAGTGGTGCAGAAAGTTTGAGTAAGAGCATACAGTCACCGTCGAAACTCGGTAGCCTTTATCTTGGCAATAATAAAATTGGTCCTTCTGGTAAAGAAAGTTTGACCAAAGCAATAAAACAGAGCAATAGAATCATACAACTTGATCTAAGCCATAATGCTATACAAACTTGACCAGTTGAGATACAGAGCACAGACTGTACAAAGAGTCATACCAGAAAGAGACTCATGGAAATTCCATTTGATGATGTCAACCTGAGATCAATAATAATAATATTCACCTGAAGTCGCATGCATGATGTAGGGAGATTTTATTTCACAGGAGCTGTGTGAAATTAAAGAATAAAAACCAGTTAAAAAGCACACAATAAAACAGACATGGCTCCATATGTCAGTGACATGTCAGTATCAAATATATACCGGTATTGCATAAAGTGAACCCTGTACAGATATCAGGATACAAATTTGTGAAAGTATTTCAAATCTGGAAATATCAATGTTAGTGGCAGAGATGACTGTTCTTTTTCATCAGTCATGTATTTTTGTTGTGATTATTCTAGCATGTCATTGCACTGTCTTCTACATCATTTGTATTTGCATTTTACTTATCATTCTAATTTTGTTGCTTTCTATGTTAACGAGATTTACTCATTGATGTACTGTAGATCTTGATCCACCACTTGTATGTTTTGTTTTGTGCATGAGCGGGTTTATTTTTCAAGTATGTTTCATGCTAATAAATAATAGCTTTACCTTTTATATTACATTCCATCTGTACTAGGCTAGTATCTAGCCCTTGTTTCAAGCTTCAAATGACACAGAGTAGAGTTTCATACAAGTGCATTCTATGCATTCTTCAATGGCAACTTTTGATTCTGTACTGAGATAAACAAGGAGTCAATTTTATTGATGTTGCTGCTAGGATAGAGTAGTGTAACCTAGCATTGAATGATATGTTCAAATCAGATGTCAAGACTGACCTACTGTTGTATGTAATTTGTGAAATCCTATATATTCAAAAGAGTGTTTTATTGTTGCAAACTTTTGTTGAGTTTTACTCAAGAAATACTTCAAATTCACATGACACAAATAACTTTACCCACATGGAAGTGTAAACAGATGCTGAAATGTTTTTGTAAATTTTCAATGTGCCAAGTTGTCTTCTCTTTCCATCGTTGAAACCAAAGTACTGTACTTTTATTCTTTAATGAAAAGTTTAACCAAGTCTTTGCCCATGTAAGAGGACTATTGGGGTAGAAAGAAGTCCTTCTGTCATATCACTCTAAGACTAGCTTTGTAGTTTTCTGTTGTTGAGGGTCAACATAGCAAAAAACAAAGTCTGTTCTTGTTGTTTTGTATTCCACTTCAAGTTAAGTTATTCTAAAGCAAAACAAACATGTTACTTTATTGTTTATATATTTGACTTGTTGATCACCATTGTGAATGATAAAACTGTTGTCTGAGCATTTTTTGATTACAGAGCAAAGGTTATATAAAGTAGACTGACTCAGAATATTCCATGCTTCCAAATATGAAGTTTTAATGACTTTTCATTGTTGCTAGTACAGCTAGAGATCACTGGAGGAAGCTGATATTTCGAAAATTACAGTACTTAATATACAAAGAAGTTATATTAGCTAAGCCATATATACTTATCCGAAGGTATATACCATATACATATCCCACAATGTTCTGAGAAAAGGGTCATTTCATTTTGAGTATATGAACTTTGGGAGAATTTCAGAAGCATTTCCATACATGGCTTGTTTTTATATTTTGTTATTTTAAGTATTTTTCTTTTTTAAATGTTATTTTAATAACATATGAAAAGATTTTGTATCCTATTTTATATTCTATTTTCTTTATCATGTCAATGGACTCTGTGATATCTTATGTAAAACAGTTGTGTTAGGTGTACCGTATTCGTTTATATTTGAGTAAAACTTTTTCCCAGTGCTTTTACATAACTTTTGTCAACTTTTGTGTTATGAAAATCTCAATTTCCAAGCAAGGATGAATGGGAGCTGTAATTTTTGATAAAGTTTAAGTACTCTTGCCCAATGTTTTAAATAATTTTTTGTGTGCTGCTCTGTTAAGCAAGATGAAACCAAAATATTGATGTTGTTGATATTTGAAATATGCTATTCATTAAAATTGACAATTCAATTTCAGTATCAACTTTGGTCACCACATTGTAACAAGAGGTATTGCATTATCGTTCAACTTTAAAGGGTATTTCAACTTTGTGTAGGGTACAGGATGAGTAACTGTATACGGAATTAGCATATTGTTTTCAAAATGTTAATACTTAAAATATGGCAATCTTTTTCAGCATTTATATGTACAAATACAGTGCAATTGATATAAATTGGAGTTAATTTCCTATGGTGGGAACCTCTCATTTAGATGACCTAATTTGTGATGATATCACTGAATCATAAAGTACAAACCCATTTAAGACAAGGATTGAATAGTTGTAACTTGATATTACCCAGAAATATGAGATACGCTTTTGGTTTTTCCACTTAAAATGCATACTGTATCATTTTATTTCATTTTTGTACTATTCAATACAGGTCTCACACCAATTTAAATATAATGCCATTTGTCTGTACCGTATGTTTCTGTCATGTGACCCAAATACTCCTGCTTTTTCAATTGTTAATTTGCTGTGGCTTTAAACTACTTCACATACTGCACACACACACACACACACACACACACACACACACACACACAAAGTATATGGTTCGACTTGTCCAATACAAAGTGGTCAATACAAAATAAGAGCAGACTATATAGAGGTTACTGGATTGACTTTACAATTTTGTTTCTGCAATGTTGTTTGGTGAGCCATTGGACTCGCTTGTCAGGAGACTGATGTGAATATACATCTACAAGCTACATAGCTACTGTTCATATGCTTGCTGAAAACAATGCCCCTGCTAGAATGTCTTAAAGCAGATCTTCTTTTGCAACAGAGAATGTTTTGTAGTGTTCCATCATTTATACTCCGACAACTCAATATAAATTTCAAGCCAGCTAGGAGTCTTGTGGAAGGAAAAACTCTGTACAATCAATTTTGGTTTAATAGCCCTTTGAACTCTGAACCCCCTGGCAACCTCTTACATGATGTGGAGATCTACATGTGAACATGGAACAATGGGCTATAGCTGTATCTTTCATTGCAGTTTCGAGTGTCTGTTCTGTCTGTAAAGTAACATTTCTGACTCTTCTATAAAGATCGAGCTGAAAAGCCCAGTGTCCATCTTGTCAATGCATCCAGAATGTGTGCAGCATCTGATGCTATCATAACAACTTAATTTCTGTCCAGACCAGTACAGTACATGGCATCGTTTTCACAAGACTAATGCTTTCATCATTCTTCAAAGAGAAGGATAAGAACATTTGTTTTCAAGGACAAAGAATATAATGAAAATATTTGAAAAAGTAACTGTCTTTCCCCCTTTGATGGGACACTGAAGCAATTTGAAGATGCAATGTTCATTTGGATCATACATGGATTTACTACAGGGTAAGTATTGTACTTGCTTTGATTGGAAGCCTGAATAGGATCAGTCTAACAATCGACCACTCATAACACATTATAACATCCGTTTAGTTATTCTTTATTACACGTGAAAAGTAGACCTATATTCTAAGAAAGTACATCAGCATTTGACGTTGTTATTTTCACTGTATCAGTTACATTCAAAGTAGAGCTTCCGTTTGACTTTCAGCCATTATCTTTATAAGAAAATTTGCTCTCATTGCTTATGATGAACATTTGCCATTGCATGACATTATGGAAGAACACATTTCAAAAATAATTGGCAAGAAAAAACTTATGGACAATATGCACTTAAACACAGACATGGTTTCTTACTTTCTTGTGCAGACCATGTTTAACATAGATGCTACACATTGACGCTTTGAGCTTTAATATTGGTTGGAATCTGATTGGAGTAACCTACCTCTAGAATTTAAACATTAGTTTAATCATCACAGGACAGGCTTTACAGAGTCACTGAAATGCTTTGATACAAGCATAGTTTACAACAAAGTGAGCTTTATACGTACGTTTCAATATGAGTTTTATGATCAAAAGTTAATCCACGGCATGTAGGCTTTAATATCAGGGGAAAATGATTGATAGCCTGACACTTTTATGCCTCACTTGGGTGGCAAAATCATATTTATGGTACCATTGTATTGTATTACCATTTTGTAAACATGATATGGATGACTTCCTCTCAGAAACCTCTTGACCACTTTCATTTTTAATTATATTCAAACTGTGATGATATCTAATGTACCGGTAATTTTTTTTAATCTTAAATGTTTACTCTTCAGTCGTCACAATCTTGTGGATTGTTCAGATACTCTACCTGGTATGAAGCCTTGCAAAAATTTCAAGTCGGTGCTTATCATAGCGAAGTTGGGTAAAGTTGGTAGAGATACTGTAGCCAGGATTTTTTACATGTAAATTCAATGATTACAAACCAAATGATACTTGTGTAATGCAAATAGAGCTGAAAGTCATGAAGGCTGAGTAAAGAGGTTTCTCCTTCATTTTTTGGAAACAAAGAAGATCCTATCAGATGGCTTCTTTTGAAGATACTTTGACAGTTGTAACATGATCAGTGATTGGTGTACTTTGCTGGACACATACATAAACTATACTCACTGAAAGCAAGTTTTGTAATACTTTGTCAAATTCTATTCTGTATATACACTGCTGAGCATTTACAGACTACAGAAAGCAAGATGTCTACGTGACATTGTACAGCATTTCTAGATTACATGTAACCCTGTCAACCCAGTATTTTGATTCAAGCCTTGTTCCTAAACGGTCTGTGCAGATCATCTTGCCGGAATCAATTTTATGACCTAATGAATTGATTCGGTTCAGTTTTCAAATTCTTGTATTTATTGATAATTTGATTGCAGTTACTGAGTAAATGTTCAGTATAGGTATGTTGGAAGAGGTAACATACCTGTGGTGGACATTTTTGTGAGAATGTTTATACCAAAGTCAGATCTGCCCACGGGAAATCACTCATAGCTTTTTAAACATCTCTGCTGGACAATTATGGTGATGGGAGGACTTCCTTCAAGTCAAGTTCAAAGAAAATGCATTGCCTGATCTGAAGTCAGACTGTTTGTTGTGTTTACTCTGACCTGTGTGGTTTGCTTTCTTTTGACAGGTCTTAGATGATGTACACATGTACTATGAGGTTATTATGATAATACCACAAACGTTGTACAAGGACATCAGCACAGCGTATCATCCAATGCAAAGTGGAGGGCAATTCATGGTGCGAATATCCAAGTGCATCCTTTTTAGAATTTTCGTAATAACCTTATATGATTATACATTTTACATTTTGTGACTGAGGCATCAAATGGCAGAGCAGTGACCATTTTCATGCTTTGTCACGACAATATTTCTTCTAACTTACAGCGCAAAGTATGAAACGCTATTCTGGACGTCAGTGCAACTACACCCGTACAGTGCAAGACACTTTGTGACAATCGTCCAATTGGTGCCTTGAAACTCTCAAAATGTGAACATGTCCATGTACAGGCACCCACACAGAATGCACTTCACCTGGGGCACCTGGCAGGAAACAGTCAATGTTATGGAGTGCTTGTTCTTATAGTGCAGACAAATTTCTATTGTTCTGCATGAGAGAGAGAACAAAATTTGACAATTGTTCAATTTCTACACACCACTACTATTGTAGGTGTACGTAAGGTTGGCTGGATCTGCACAGACACTTTAACAATAGGGTTTCACTTTATGGGAAAACTGAGCTTAAATCATTAAGAATTAATGCTGTATATTGATAACGGTGGCAGTGACCCTAAACACTGATATTAATAAAATCTTCTAAAAAAGTCAAAATGTACGACTGATATGATTTTCACCCTGTTCAGAAGGTTGGTTTTGGTGTGGTAGGAACATGATCCGCCAACACAGACAGCATTACAGCCTGTTATAGAAAAAAAGGAGAAAACATCTTTAGACTAAAATAAAGAAGAAATGGAAAACAAATTTTCATGTTAGTGACCTGGCATGATTTGCTTTTGGAAAAAAGCCAACTTGTTTTTAATTTTCTCTTTTTTTCTAATTTGGTTGTCATAAAAACCAAGTAGCTGTCACTGAAAGCAACAATGCTGAGGAATATTTTAGAACATTTCTGGAACAAAACACCTTATCCAAACATGAATTCACATGTTATCCTGCTCATTCCATTCACAATCCAATGTTCATATTAAAATGCAGATAACCCTGTGCAAGTCAAAGTTCACATTTTGTCAGCAGTATTTTTTCAAAATTGACAGAGCATTCATATTTCAAATTTTTTCAACATACTTTAATTTTAAAATAGTCATAATGCGCATGTTTTCAGATGACATGAAAAAATACATGTTAATTTGTTTTTTTGCCTTTTCTGCCAGCCGCCACTGAGAAATCTTTGATTATACATATCAGAATGAATGGGACACAAAAGTATTAGCATCAATACACTATGTGTAAGCCTATCCACATTTCTCCTAGCCTCATTCACACTGAGATCACTTCTTGGACTACAGCAAACTTCTTGTGTACACAATATTTCAACAATCCGACACCATAACATTGATGCAGTGCCACATGATCTTCTGGATGCACATACAGGATTATTGGAAAATCAACCCTTTTGTAAATTTTTCACCATATATTTTCGACAGTAATACATCATATTTTTATTTTCAACATTAAAAAACTATTCGCTGAAAAGCAACTTGAAGATGAGACGGCCATAAATTTATTTTCAAAAGAGTTTATAGTAGATGTAAGCACTGTAAAAAGTTATGTAGAACATTTTAAAGATTTAGAAAGGGTAAAATTGATGAGAATGAAACAAAGAAAAAAGGAGCAGAAAAGAAGAGAGGATAAAAAATACGAGGACTATGACTGGTCAAAGTTGCTCTTCAAAATTTAAACGTAAAAGAATTAGATAAATACTTTGATAAACATAAATTACAAAAACAAAAAAAATTGAAAGCTGAAAAAGTTCAAATTATAACCGCACATATACATGCTCAACCTTCATCCAATTTAAGAAAACTGTCAGGGAAAGATATTGTAACAACTTATATGTCACAGATGAGTCATTGAGAGTGATGATGATGGTGTTGGTTCTGAATATGATAGTGACACAGACAGTGACACTGACAAAATCCCAGAGAACCAACATGACCATGTTACTTTAAGAAGTGGCAGAGTAGCAAGTCGTTTTGTTTTTGCCAATACAGTTTTTTTCAAAGCAATATTTCTCATCAAAGATGACAAGGAAACCCCCTCACACCATATATTTTCAAAAAGCAGAGACTCTAAAGTTTAGTATGGTAGCAGTAGTTTACTCAAAGGATGAAGTGGGTGTATATTTGGGGTAAAAAAACCTCAATTTTGGTATTAATGATAAAAATTAATTTAAGTCAAAAACTAGACAGTATTTTCTGAAATGTAATATTTCACTTGAAAGGAGAGCATATGTAGAAAAAAAAAGTATTTTATTTGGCATTATCCATACTCATTTTAAAATTGTAGGGGTTTAAATACTGACACTCTAATAATTGATTAAAATCATGATCAGCAAAATTAAAATGCCTCTTATTCAAAATGCCTCTTATTTTAAATGTAAGAGCATTATTGCCAAACAAAACCAATTGATAGTCGTTTTGTTATATAGCATTTAAAAAACATAATGTGAAATTTCAGAAAATTTGACTCAGCCGGAGTGGAGGTAAATTCTTTGGAAATTTTGAAATTGGGAGGCAAAAGAAGCCAAGAAAGCGGGTGATTTGCATACATTTGCATTAAATTAACTTCTTTATCATGCATTGCTGTAATTTTTAGCATTTGTTCAATGTTCATCTCTGTGTATCAGCATTTGTTTGTTATTCTATAACTACATAGAACACCCAATGCTGTATTTAGCGACATACCAGTGTGAACATAAATGACCATTGTTATTGTTGATAAATGAATTCTAGTCTGGACTTGATCCGAGATCTCTTTTCAACAAAAACAACCCTGACTGTTCACTGTATGGTTTGTGTTAACATGCTAAATACTGGACATTTCATGACGCTTCAGGGAGGAGAACAAGATACTGCAGTAGATGCATAAACAAACCACTGTGAATATCACCTAATTTGGCAGCTAAAGGAGTTTAGCTAAACATGTTGAGTTTATCTGTCACCCAGGTAGCGTCTTTGGTTCTCTTTTGTAGCGATCAGAAATTCTGGGTAAATATTGAATTGATGTTTTTTTTCCTTGGCCCCCCCTAAAAGATTGTGGAATTTTTGTCTGGC
>LD359316.1:47456-74741 GCA_001465055.1 Ptychodera flava | reverse complement strand
TACAGCAGGGCTTATTTGGGGACTGATTGTAGACTCGAAATCCTACCTTTTTTTACTGATCAAAATTATTTATTGATTTATGTTAAAACCATGAGAGAACCTTTGGGCCATCTGTTTTTGTGAAAATGCAGAATTTTTTTTTATTTGAATCAACTGGGTTAGTGCAGAATACCTTCCATTTTTACCTTCTCGTGTCTATTTATAGACAGAGAAGGTATTAGAGTTGAAAACCAGTATGCTGCTGTCAAGACTTCCGTCTGTCAAGACTTCCGTCTGTCAAGATCCGTTGACATCATGCCATTGTGATGGGTCATATCATAAACTGGTTTAAATTTTTTGAATTTCTGACAAACTTATATACAGTATGTGAGTTACTTCTCCAATCCAAAATTTACAGGGTTATCTTGCTGATTTGTATTCTTATTTATGAAAGAGAATTTTTTATAGATGCCTTGAGCACAGCATGACCAAACATTTAATCTTCATTTTAGAGGTATTATTTTCAATCTACTGTATTATGGGATATCAGAAATATGTTCTTTCAAAATTTGTTCCTTACCTGAGCACAAGTTTATCATGGAGAGAGATACTCAGCCTACATGACATACAACATCGTTGAATGATGGTTAAAAATGTTTTCTGTTTTATGGGCAATTATCTCTTGTGAAAATGAAATGGATTTCTTCCAAATAAAGAACCCCAATTATTGGTAGTTGGAGATATGTAACAATATGTAAATGGCTAATTTATTTCAGTTTGAAAAGTTGCACGTTCTTTGTCCAAGGTCAATCTACCGGTATCTTTTATGTAAAAGCTTCCAACTCCTTCCAAGGTTTCTCAACAGAATATTTTCTGACTGTACAAGCCAGTTTTCACTCATATCAGACTTTCAATAGAAATATAAACTTTTTTCAGGCTTTTGTACATGTTTGTTATTGGTGCCAATATATGTTATTTTTAAAATGCTATCAATGCTATGGTAATGTGAGATAATTTCCTTTTCCTGGCAGTAAAATTGCCACATGATGGTTCCTTCATTGTACACTGCAAGTGTAATGAAATATATCATTGAGAATGAGCAACATCCATCGTACAGAACAATGATTACTTCTGTGTGACAGTGAGTGGGCAGAACTAACATCTGAGTAGTCCTTCCCGTTCAGGCCTGACTTTCTGGTAACTTACCACAGTTACCCCTATATATAGGGATTTTGGCCAGAAATGATTAAAGGGCTGGTAACTGTATCAGTTACAATGAACAACATTCACAAAATTTCATTTGGTCATAGAGAGCAATAGTTACCTCTGTATGATATTATGTGGGCAGAACTTACATTTGAGTAGTCCTTTAAAGGGCCAGTAACTCTAACTTTTGAAGATTTTTTTCAATGTTTTTACTTTTAATATCAACCACAGTTTCTTGCACTACATCCCAAAGCATGTTTAGATACACAGTATTCAGTTTGTCAACTCAGACTGTACCTGTATTTGTGTAGACCGCATTGTTATTGTTGACAAGTGGAATCAGGTCCAGACTAGAATTAAAATGTAATCAATAGCAACGTATTTTACACATAGATGCTATGTGAACAAGCTAAATAGTTGGCATTCCAAACAGCTGTGGGGAGTAGAACGATAAACTATGGTTGACATTGAAAATAAAAACACTGGAAAATCATTATGTCGAAGTGATTACGTCACCATCGTGTAACAATCAGGTTGACATCAGAGACAGGGTTTTACATTTTGCATAGTACATTACCTGCATGACTTTCTGCCCTTTACATGTGTTAGCTTTCCTTTAATTATGAGAAGTGTTATGACTCATATTTAGAAATAAATGGCCAAATTGACCAGCTGTTTGGCTGTAATTTGTCACACACCATGTCATGACCACCTGTTCAAATTGTATCCTTCCGAGTTTTAGATTACTGTTCAATGCAAACTATTTTATTAGTTGTATAGTAATTATGAGCACAATGAAGATTCCAATCCTTTGTACTGTTGCTATTTTTTATTTTTTATTTTACTTTGTTGTTAATCGTTGGATGGGATGGTTTAAGTCCAACGGAGACCAGACTTTGCATCGCCATTCATATAGTAAACCTATGTCATCTAATAGGGGAAGGAAAATTACTATCAGTTAAATTTCTCTTGGGATTTTTTATTCCCGTAGTCAATTTACAGAACTGGTACCGTTGTCATTGATTTGTGAATGCAGGGATACGTTACTTGTAACCAATTATTATGGTAAATTACTTCAATAGGCGAAGCTACATGTATACTGGTCAGAAAATGTAAGCTTTTGAAATGATTTTAGAAATGGAGGGATTTTATCAGCTGATGAGAATGTTTATTAGAAGTTTGTGTGTAAGAGTACGGTGCATGCATCTTTTCTAAATTGTTTTGAATTTCTCTTTTTTCATATAAGGGAAGGTCTACCATTTACATAGTAAATGTCCTTTCACAAGTATTGATTTGTATACTCCTTCCATCATTGACACAGGATTTCCACTACCTTGAAATCTCTGCAGTATTTCTTCTATAATTGTTATTCTGATTTGCCTATGGATTATGTACTGTTTAAGAAGCTAGAATTTCTCACTCTGTTGATTTTCACTGACAATAATGTGTCCAAGTCCGAGAAGTATGCATGCACGGGTATTTACTGGTTATACAGAATTTAGGGGCTGTTTTGAGGGAGCATACTGGATTTTTGGACCAACTTGTTGACATTGTGCTGAAACCAACCACTTCTGCAGTTTGGTTGCCATGACAATTCAAAAGCTTTGTAAATTGAAGGGAGGGTGTCGTCGGAACTCTACTCAAAGGTCTGTCAGGAACCCCCATGACCGATGTGAAATACCCAATACCAAGTAAGACAACAAAGACACACATTGTCAAGTTGATATAATATAATAGCAATAACCCCCTCCGCAGTCAGGTATACACTTGATTTTGGTACAATTCGCTCCATATAGCACTCGCCTATCGGTTCGGGCTGTATGTCGCGCAGTGTACCAAAATCTCGTGTATACCCTCCTGTGGCGGGGGTTACTGCTTAAATATACAAACTATGGTACTTGCTGTAGTACAATTTATCATCAGTAGTTACTCGTGCAGATATTATTCTGAAAATTTTTATTGCTTGAAGAATACTACTTAACACCTGTGAGGCATTACCGAAATAAAGACAAGGAGATATTTCAAACAAATGAAATTTTGTGTTTTTGTTTACGCTTGATTAGACAACTAAGTCTAAGTACGTGTATGTATATGAGGTATGCTCTTGAAATTATTTTCATTCATCGAATACCAGAGGTGTACAGTACCTGTTGTAGCTGCTGAGATGCGTGCAGGGTCATCAAATGTCATCCTGAAATTTGAGAAACAATTTTGGTCCCATATTGATCAATATCCACCAGAACTCACAACCTCCTGCTCTATTGGTTAGCCGAGGATTAGGAACGTGCTTAATTAACAAGTGGGGACTGTGTCATCAACGATGACTTTTTAACATGATGGAAAAGAACGTAGTGAATGCCTGGCTAGTTACAGTCGATGAATTTGGGGAAATGGCAACGTTAGATAAATTATTAGGGAAGAGAGGAATTCAACATAGCAAATATATAGTCACCTATGAAATGATGTTCATGGGGTTGATAACAAAAGCTCAGATAACCTACCGGTATGTTAACCATCATTGCATGTTAATAACAAAGCTTGTGTGCTGCTCACTCGTTGAAGATTCACATTTAACTTCGTAATCAAGGAATCCAAATATTATTCTATATTAATCCAAATATTAATTTGTACATTATTCTTATATCTAAATTAGGTAGGCAAAAGTATGAATAAAGACTAAAAATTAATGAATCTTCCATTGTTACAGATGTCACCTCCCTATGGCGACAGAGGAGGCTGATAAAATCGTTTTTGTAAGTGAATGAATGGCATGAATATTACAAAAATAGCAGTTCTCTTTACTTTCGTTTTTTATGTTTATGTAAACTTTTAATTTCAACTTCAAAATTTCCTTTAAATTTTGAATTCACTTCAATTGTTATTTTAACTTTAGTTTTGATTTCGCTTGTGATTTCATCCTAATTTCCTTATAAATTGATTCACATTTGATTAATTTTCGTTTTATGTAATTTTCGTTACATAATTTGATTCGCATTCATTTTGATTTTAGCTTTATCTTTTATTTTCAACCTCTGAACTTTGACCCTTGACCGATTCTCCAGAGAACCGATAGTTGTTGTAACTCTGCTAATTTACAGAATAAAGAAAAGAATATAAGATAAATTTACTATATCCTTTTCATATATCACTACATATAAATAAGATATATTCAGATGGATAAGGATGTCAAATCAAAACTGATTAAATGAGTGTTGCTCATAAACTAGCTTATAAACTAAACGTTCTTTGGCTGGTTTATGCACCACTTTATCATTTGCCAATCATGAGAGGAACATTTGGACTGATTAACTTTCAAAGGGACGCCAGTGACGTCATCGTCTGTCCTGGAGACCATTCACTTTAAATTGAGTTAGTTTTATGCTACGGCTTTAAAAGTGGACCTCGAGGCTAGACGAGTGTGGACAAAGGCCGAAAGTGACGAATAGGGTCTAGGCTAAGCGTGGTCATGATGTATGCAGGTATGATATACATGTTACCTTCTTCCTACCTCCACAGTGTCAATAACTCAATATTCTTAGGATTTTTATTTGCCACTCCAGAAAACTTCAGTTTACTCTCAGTTCGCTTTCGTTAAAAGAGACCTCAAATCACCCCACCCTTTTTATGGACACCTTGATTACAAAGGCAGTAGTGCCATATGGAATATACAGCATTTACCGATTTGTTTGATCCACGACCTAAAAACTTAAAGAGGGTCATTTTTCTACAAGTACAGTAACTATTTTGGTAATAATTTCAAACCAAAATAGATTTGGAAAATAAAAAAAGGAAAACTGTGTTACCGTATCACTTTTTGAAAAACGTCAATGACCAGAAATAAAATATTTCTGTTTAGCCATGGGAGGGTGATAAAAATACCTAAAAATACGCGTCGTCACACCACTTTTGAAAATGTTGCCTGAGCAGAAACATTTTTGGCCTCATTGTGAGATAAAAATCAAGAGCTGTACAAGAGGAGCCATAATATTGAAAATGCATCAAATTTTAGAGCTGACGATTAATTCCTTATTTCACGGTACGTATTAACGTGAAGTCAAACATGGATTTCTTATATAACCTTCAAGTAAGAACAAAGATCATATTAGAGAAACAATAGATTCTCCCTTCCCCCAACGGCTTCATAAGTTAAGGGTTTCAAAGTCGGTACCTACCAGGACATCAGATTGTAAGGGCTGTTCTTGAAAACCAACATTGACAGTGACTTGGCAAGAAGAAGGCACGTTCGGTGACGCGACCACTCTAGCCTTCTAAGAGTAGGAAAGACAGAGGAATTGAAGACGATTGTTTGATGATTCTTTGTTATTCTTATTTTCTATACAATTAAAACTAAATAAATGTCTAAGATATAAGACATAACTTTACATTGTCCATGCGCTTTTCATTCCCAGTGCTTCATAATATCTTCGAAACAACACAAAATTGACATTGTACAAGTATCAGTTGTTTTTGCCAAGTTTTTTTCGTTCTGTACCATTTTCGGTCATGTAAAAGAAACCCTCCGTAGCCCAAGACACTTGATAGCTTGCATAAAGTGTATTTCCGTTCAGTCTTTTACGGTTCTGTGGGACGTCGGCCATCCTTGTGGACAGCTGTGACTTCTGACACCTACGTAGCCAAAACTTCGACCTCACACAAGGTGAGTTGCTGCTCCCTGTCGATAAGCTTTATACTGACGTACCGTCCTTGCATAGGGGTCTCACAACCACATCTGATACGAATTGGATTTTCCTTTGTCATTCTGCCAAGCACCCGCATTCCGGAGAGTCGATTGTCTTCCATGTCCTGGCTATCGCCAACACGGATCTCTGCATTCTTGATACGGAACGCTGAAATAGTCACGTTAAATTGACTATTTAGCATGGCATTTCTTCTGATTTATCAGCTACAGTCATATTACTGCGGCCACAGTCCTTCAAAACCGTGCTAGTTTGTCCCTGAGAGTTGATTCGCGATAATTAAATAACATAAGGTAAAGGTGGGGCTTTTGGAAAGGAGTACAATATTACTTGTGCCTTCATCCTTTACCAAAAGGGCACGACGATAATCAAAACCAAAAAATAAAAAAAAGTACAGTCAAATGAACCAGCATTTACCAAAAAAACTAGCAAATTGTCAAGATAAGAGCGAAACATAGTTAATAACAAAGTGAAGTAAAATTAAATTCATATCAGTTGATATCTGATTTGACGAAGACTGCTTCAGCATGAAATATATTTTTCTAGGTGCGACGAGCAAGTACAGAATGCACCAACTTAAGATTCCGAAGGGTGATTGGGCAGGTCTCTCATGTGTAAAGAACTTTGTAGTCTTGTTAGGTGAATTCTGGAAACATACTTTTGAGCACCATGACGGCACTTTTCTCATTTCGCTCATTGAATCATTTTTAAAGTCATTTTTGATTGCGAGAAAAAGAAATAAGAAGGTTAATTTACAATCGTAGAAAGCAAATGCAATTTTGGCTAATTTCTAGTTCCTTGAGTTGTCTGACCTGTTAACATGTCGGATTACGTGTCAAAGTAGTCAGGTGGTCAGCGCCAAAGATTACACATCCCCATCCCCACGATTAACGTCAGTAAGTATTAATAAAATGCTTCACAATCGATATTGACTTAATGTTTCGTATTATTCCGTTTATATTCCAAGTATTATGATACATTAGTAAATTTTGTAAACGTATGACTAGATCATAGAAATGGTGATTTTATTTCTGGATTCGAACTCAATCGAGAAATTATTGAAGTATCATCGACATATGATCTATGTGCTTTTAATAACACTATGTGTTTTACGATTACAGTACAGACAGTTACATTTTCAAAATTACATAAAATTCAGCAAATGCAAAAATACGGTTTTCGTCCACATCGTCATCTTTGGTACAACTTTTTACTTACGGCAGCTATCTTCTCTGTTTGTGGTGGCAACTTAATAGTTACTTTAGTTTCTCCCAAATCTACTCTCCACCATGGTTCAAATTCGTTATTCGTCGATGAGCATGACCCCGAGTATGCATCGGTATTATAATCTCCTTCAACTGCATTTTCAGACCCAGCGTCTTTATTTCTTTTGTCTGAACTCTGACGACTTGGCTTGCCGCTCGCAACGTTTGTAACACCAGCAGGATATTCACAAGCTGGAAGGATCAGACAATACAATGACTAGGAAGTAATAAATCACATAAACGTAATCCCAGAATTGCACACTTAACCGTAGGGTTCGTTTTCAAAAGAGACAGGGTGTTTAAAACTTCATTACATGAACTGGCCCGAATCGCCACCTGTGTGACGAAGAACAGGACGGATAAGAAATCCGAATTACGCCTGTTCTACGTCATCAACCGGAACTTTTTACCTGCATGGTACCGTTCATACACGCAGGTCGCGAAACAGACCGATTTACTGTGATCGATGTCGTGCTATAAAACCGAAACCTTCGCCGTTCAACTGAATCTTCGGCAAAGTGACATAGGAGGCACAAGCATAAAGTCATTTGACTAACAACGACAAATTCCTTCTTCGGACAAAAAATCCCGTAAATTCTTGCTTGGAATCAAACCTGCAGCGTGGCGTAAGGCTGTAGCGAAGACATAAGCTGTAGAGCTGTTTGCAGCGCTGTGGAGTCCGATGTACTTCGAAAGATGACTCAGGCAATACTGAAACAGAGTTTCCGTCAAGTAACTGATAAAGAGTCAGACACCTTTTTCAACAATTCAACAATATCGCTTTCTAAAGTGACAAAGATTGCATCCGGAAAAGTTAAAGCAATTCTGGAGTTTTGTGTGACGCACATGAAACGGCTGAAAAAGTAAGTCTACGAGATGATATTAACCACACCGCCGACAAACTTGGAAGCAATCGCAATCGCCTGACCTTTATTAAACACTGACACTTTGTCGATTTGTTAGTGAGTCGGACAAAACTTGGCCTAATTTATTTTAAATGGTGAGAAATGGTACCGCGATATAGAAATGTAAGTAAAGCATTTTTCTGATATCTGAAACACGTGACTTGAAAGTTATTTCAGAAAACGCCAGCTGTATTTTTTCTTTAAAAGTTACCATTTTCAGCATCATTCTCTGCTTAACAGAAAATATTTTCCTTTTCTAAGAACTCAACATTAATTCAACTTACTTCAACCCGATGTTTCTGTAGCATGACCTATAACTTGAAGTTCACATAATGTAAGATACTGTGTCATTCCTTCTAGTTGAACACTGACAAACTGTCCCGCTGTATCGTCTGGACATTCGATTGTAATGGTGGCTGACGCTAATATTTGCGCACTAGTTAAAGGGCTTCCGCATTGGTTGTTGCTGGCAATGTCTTGACTGTTACCAACGCGTACAACGGCTCCAAGTAAACGTTCGGCTGTAAACGATTCATATTCAAGGGTGAGTTTTAGTCAACTTAAATAAGGAAAAGAAAAAGAGTGATAAAGGGATATTATAGAGCCGGGTATTGCAAGCACGTAAATGCAGGCTGAATATTTCAAACTTTGGCAGAAATAAAAATTGCTTTTGGTACTATGGCTCACACTTATATACATGGTGTTGGTCGCTTTAGTTTCACCACGAAGGACAACCGCTACATGTGGAACCAAAATACTTACGGCAGCAGTGTTCGCGATTTATGAGAACAACATGATCCACTGCGTGTTCTCTCTGTAGATCTACCTTCCACCATGCATCTGGACCCACGTTCGTGGCAGTACATGAATTGCCCGACCAATGAGTCTTTGTATTTCCATCGACCGCCTTATCTGCAGTGGAACCTGCCGACAAATTGTTGCTTTGCGATGCAGGCTTTCCGACCGCAACATTCACGGCACCTGTGATGTTAAAATGCAAGAGAAAGGGGGTTTGATACGGACATTGCGAACGTTTTATCGTTACCATCGTTCCACACCCAATTGACAAACATCTGGTCACCATTCTGTGGTTGACACAAATGCAGAGTTTCACTATCAAGACAAAATACCTTTACAAAAGGTCCACAGTTAATTAATTATATTGTAGGCGCGTGCAACCAAATGTTATCCCCAGTCACCAGAGTTTCGAAATACACTGTTTACCACAACGGGCACTCATTACCAGTACAACGTCTATGTCCGTGGACTCGATGACTGATTTACTTAGCCATATGCTTAGCAAATTAGAACATAGCCGACCTCACTTCGGTAACGAAGAAAACATTCTATGATATATAAAATATACACAAGTTCAAGCAAATAATCAAGTATAAACAAAAGTCCATGGCGAGATCATGAATAGGTTGCTTATGTCTCTAGACAGCAGAATCTCATTGCAAACATATTAGTAAGAAGGAAAACCTAAACACTTCAAAATACATGAATACTAAAAGAAAGGATCCAAAAACTTACACAAAAAAAGAACAAAGGAGCAACGAAATATCAAGCATATAATACAAAATGCTGCCTAATAAGGGCATAATTTCGTTTCATTTCTTACATCGTAAGCCTCCAGCTCTGTGCAAATGTGTTATATTAAAATTGATTACACAGACAAGGATTTGGAAAATCGGTACAGTATGTGAAGACGAATGTCAGAGTCTCGAAAGCTTTATGACCAGATGTAATCAGTTTTTATAGTATCGTCCCTGTTACGTTATAATAAACACGTTTAATAGAGCAACAAACTCCTGTGAAATATATCAATGTTTCAATTCTATTTAAAAATCAATGCACAAATATGTCAGCTGTGTTTTACCAGTTTCTAGACATGGAGGTGATAGTTATTACTTTACAGACATTAGGTAATAAATTGGATCTTCTTTCATATACCTGCCTGGTTTGAGCAGACCATAGCAATCAAGCCGAGTACCAAAAAGCTCTGCATACTTTGATTACCAAACGATATTCTCTGAAGGGAGTTGCCGTCGTTTCTCTTTTGAACATCTCTTTTGAAACATGGCAAAGAGCTATTGGTCAATTGAAATAGTACAGTTACATCATTACCTCATTTCCTTTCATGAGCTTTCCTTCTGTAGTGCACAATTGCTATTTTAGAATCTTGGGCATATGTATGTGTCCATTTATTGCATCATTTCACCATACTTTTCGGTTTTTAGGTAGTAATAAATGCATGCATATAACCCTTCTATATGTGCTAAACTTTACTGATCAATTACATGTGAACGACCTGCAACTGAGACGGCAGTACTGTCAATCCATCGTCACGATTACTGTCTTGCACTACTACTCGAAAGTTTTGGAGCAGAATTGAAACAATTCTGTTTTTAGTATTTTGTTGACAAGAACATTCATCACTACTCTTACGAAACATCGATAAGTGCATCTTCGTTCCTTTTTCTTTCAGAAAGCAAAACCTCAAGACTAGGGCAAGTAAATAAGTATATAAGTGGCACTGTGTTCTAAACGTATGACATTTTCAACGTAAATCGATTTTAAAGTATTATCCCACTACGCCTATACAGAGCACCTTTCTGAGTGGGTTACGACCGCAATTGCCTCCCCTGTAATTTCATTTATGATCGTGTTTGCAGGAATGTTGACGCATGGAAGTTTAAAAATAAAGGCGAACAAAAGTAGTTTATGTTGGAGATATGTCAGATGTGTGAAATGATGAAATCTCGATACAGGATACTTACAGACTGCTTTTGACAAGTCCAGAGTCGTATATTATAGAAGTTAGAGTCGGACGACGGAAGTCAGGCTTGGCCCGATCGCGGGGCCATATTTGTAAGCGAGGAAAAATTGAAATCCCCTTTACACATCGGATAATTACTCGCGATTTGAAGTCTTGTATCGTCTAGTATCGAAGTTAGAATCGGAATGAAGAAGTACGGCTTGACAAGATCTGTGAGCAGGTATAATCTTCTATATTTATTGGATATTTACCCGCGATTTGACAAGTCTAGAATCGACTTGTATCGATATTGGAGTCCCGAATTCGCCGATACATATTGGCGATCTTTCATAGACCAGATATGCTCGCGAGACATAAGGCAAGTCATTCTAGTATCGATATTATGGTCCCAATCGCCGATACATATCTTGTTAATATCTTTGATTTTACGAATTCCACGTATTGAGACGCAAGGCAAGTCATTCTAGAATCGTGTAGTATCGATTATTATAGTCCCTAAATGTATCAGCCAATATGTGTCGGCATTTTCGCAGACAATGCGTGCTACGACACAAGGCAAGTCATTTTAGTATCGTCTAGTATCGACATTAGACCAAATGTATAGATTGCTATGTACGACAGAAATATGTTGGACGTCAAACTTCAATACTGGAACGTAATGTCCGATATTTAAAAACTGTGCAAAATCGCGCCTTTATAATAATTTGACCTTAATGGCTATTGCATGCCTTGGTCCCTGTAAAGATTACATATTAGTTATTCGTCTTTTAACGCGGGTTTAGAGACTTCAGTATTTATTATTCTCTTCAGAAGTTGCCCTATTTTCTGTATTCCCTTCTTTGGATTTGATTATAGTCATCTTCTCTCAAGGAGGAGAAGCCAGAATCGTTTTTGAAAGAATCAAGTGATGTATTGACTTCATTTGTATGCGATCCGGTGTTTGTAGCGGCAAAACTTACCCACCGCTGATCGGAGTTGTGGACAGTTAGCTTTTCCGTTTTGGGACATATTTCAACAAACAGGCTTATAGTCCTTACCTCAGTATTAGAAATATTTGTTGTGAAAAGCTGTTTTAAGTAATGAATCGTTTTATGTGTTTGTTTTTAACCTTTAGCTAATTTCATATGTTTTGGCACAGAGATCAGTTGACAAAACTTTTGATTTTGATAGTGACCTTCATTTGCCTTCCTTTAAAAGAATTAAAAGGTACATAAACAGTTTGATGTTAGAATGTTGAAGCAGACCAGAAAGTAACGTAGAAAGGCACAATGAAAAAACCTCATAGCCGTACCATAATCGACAACTCTGAGTGAGGGCGATATAATCCTATTTCTCTCCATTTAACTCGATGAATGAACACGTACTGAAGAAGGTCAAGCAATCTGTGACATTTCGCAGCCAATCGATGTATCTTCTTGCAATTAGATCGATATATTTGTATTTCGACAATACCTTACTTACCCTTTTGATTTTCACACGTTCATTTTCGGACTGTCCCTTTTTACACTGATATGTCGACATATCAAGTGACACTCTACATGCCATTGGGCAACATTTTTAATCTGTGACATTTTTGTGGCCAAACGAGATATATTTTTCAAATAGACAATTATATATCCATACATATTAAGTTCTAAAATGAATTACTTTCATTTCTATAAATTACGCAACGTGATATTTTTGTGAGCGAGCTATGGCATTTTTAAAGAGACAGAGAATTCTCGGCAAAGTGTTTGCATATGCACTTGTTTTCCATGCTACAACAGAGTAGAAGCCACTCTTATAATAAGTCTGTGTACATTTCTTGATGAAGATATATTCAGCCTACAAAATTAAAGATGTCTACGATTAATACATTCAGATCGCTTATAAAAAGAAGCGTGTACCCTCTTGCTTCATGATATTTATACCCAACAGAGTTACTTCCTTAGGCGGCAATGGCGCCCTCGCAATACAAGTACAGTAGTATGCTCATCGTCATTGTCCAAGTTGCCATTGCACAGATCTTGCATAGTGGTGTACATAAACATTGGGCACTCTCAGGTCGAAGAGCATTGCCACAATGCGATGGCCAACTTAAGGTTGCAGCGATTTGGAAGCTGTTATCCAATTGGTTGGCAGAATCTTACTGTTATTATTGAATAACACTAATAAACCCTCTTAGTTGCTGTGAATAGTGACAATCGACCGATCAGATATAACCTTGCAAACACGCTGCAAGTCAACCGGATTGCTGACGTATTGTTTTATCAAGGAACTTCAAAAGGCAGTATGTCGTCATGTCGTTTCAATTATTAACGACATTCTCGAACCAATGTATGGTGACAAAGTACTCCATTGCATCATTTTGTAACCGCATCATTTCCATCATCGAACTGCAAACGGTAACTCGCATTCCAGTATCTCATCATGTTTGTAAATCATGATGGCATCCTCAAACTGACATCCAGGCTTTGCAGTACTTTATTTTGAAATTGCAGTATGTTATTCTCGCATTGTACTATGTCTTAGCCTATTTTGGGCAAGCATTCTACTTCGTATTGCCTGGCCTTGTATTGTATACTTGAGGCAATCCCTTTAGAGGAGATACGACAATTTTTCTACCACAAACCCTTCATTTTGCGCAACAAATAAACGTTTCCAGACAAGCTCTTGTGGTGAACAATGTACTTGTTATTGAAAGTGCTTCAATTGGCATCATTAGAGTCGCAAGAAGTACAATAGACGTACATTGAAGAAAGTCGTTTCTCAGTAAGGAATCACTTGTTAGGGGCACTGTGTTTCATGTTTTTCATGCAACACCATACATCACATTGAGATGAATCAAACAAAAGCACTATACCCTCAGCAACGTCTGGCCATATATCCAAAGATCATGCAACATAAGTAAGGAAGAGCCGATGTCTGAAGTTGATTTCATTTCATTCGATATGTATCGACTATGCTGTTCCTTGTTAAAAGTGCTTTGTTCACTCTTATTCAATCCACTTTTTGCCTCTTCTAGTCATCGTTACCCACGTAAATCGGTCAGTAGTGGGAATTGAACATCCTTGATTATTGTTCAATCAAGAAGCATCAACAATACTTCGGGAGCGTTGAACTACTCTGCCCGGGGTTGTCCAGCACAATCAACCGGGGTAGGAAGAGTCATTTGAAAAAGGAACCCTGCAAAGGGTCATGCTTTTTTCAACACAGCACCATACATGGAGGTAAGAAATGATCAATTGAATTAAAAAAGATTCTTTGCTTGCTGTCGTTCTCTGCAGTCATTACACGTGGTCTCAATACGAATACCTACATTTTCTGTCGTATTACATTTTACGTCTCGTCTTGACAATCCTCTGAAGGCTTGTCTTACCATAGCATTCACAAGCAGACAAATGACAAGTTTCTTGCATGCCTTCACTTAAGTAGGGAAGACCAGAAGTGCATGCTAAATGTTAAACAAAGACCTGGGGTTTTATAGAAGTTCATTTTCTGTTGTTGGACAGCTATAGCATTCATGTCTTGTTGATATTCAGGAAACATATCAATAAAATTTATCTTCGGAAATAAAACCAGGGTAATTTGGATAAAAAAACATGTTGCAATAGCAAGCACTCAGCTTGTCAAAATTGACTGCAGATATTTGTCCTGCATCGTTGGTATTAATATCATTTTGCAAGTCTGGACTTAGATTCGGTTGAGAATAATAACAAATGAATGTCACACGTTGACACGCAACATTGCCGAGCATAACACTTGACATTTCAAATGCTGTAGGAAGTAGACCAAGAAAGTGAAGTTGGCACAGGGTACGAAAAAAACGGAAATATGTCAAAAGTTATAGTTACTGAGGCTTTACAACAAAGAATAAAAAAATATCTACATATCTAGCAATGACATTTATAAGGGCCATGAATCTTTTATCATCTTCTCAGGGGCGGGGATCATCATTCTGTTTGTAAAGGGTTCACCAGAAAATCCTGGCGTATGACTATTTTGCATACATAACGTCTTACATCTCCATGTGCTCAGATAATTCAAACTTCAGAGCTTATTTGCCCACCACTGAAAGTTATTTGGCAAAATTAACACTAAAGGGGAGTCACTCGCACTTAAGTATAACTGTTATACCCATTCTGACGCTGATAGATTTGTTTGAACAACAGAACACAAGCTTTTTGTCCCTCTCAACGAGAAGGAGCACGTCTTTGAGGAAATCATCTGACCTTGTCTGCGACACTTTATTTTACGACTGAGTGATTGATTGATTGATTGACTGATAGATGAATTGACCGAATTATTGATTTAAGTATGATTGATCGACGGATCACTTGATCAGTTCATTGGTTGATTGATTCCTTAAACGTGACCAAAACTGTGCCTTATATTCTATTAAACCATTGCATGTTCTTATGTTCCTCCGTTTAGCACCACAAATCATTTTCATATGCATTGTTATTGTAGATCCCTAGTTCTGACCAGCGATAACATTTGACATTAGGCCATAAACGTCGACATGTTCATGGCGGCGTCATTTCAAAATTCCCGCGTCAATTTCCTTTTAAGTGTGCCTTCAAAGGGTTACAAGTTCAGAAATGACGCGGTTCCAAAATTACTAATTTTTCTACAAATCCATTACTCGGCATGCAGCATATGTGCCTTTTTACCATGCACAGGAGGTTGGTAGTTTAGTGCTGAAGACGTCTCGTAACTGAGGTAGTATTATCGAAAAAGTACTCGCCCTGCTCAAGGGTCTATGGTCTACCGGGAAATTACTGGATCCAAGTAATGTGTATCCTCCCCTTGGAAAAGGATTGCTCTGCTATAGTGTACCATGATTAACATCGTGTAGACGAAGGGAGTAGGAATGGCAGTAGCAAAGCTATAAACGTTCATGCAGGTAAAGTTACATGTTTACACATTCCTTTCTCTATTAACTGACTTTCACTTAATTTTGAGGTAAGACAAGAGAGACTTTGTGTTGCTGTATAAAAACATCCTATCTCTGTCATCCATCATGTTTCAGTTGTGTTTTCAAAAGTTAGCAAACTATCGTGAAATGCAAGTGTCATTACACTCTCGAGTCAATGTATGACCTCATGGCTCGGCATAGACTCTCCACAGTCGCTGTGCCTTGTTTTGTGCGCGCCCACGATGGGCCTGCATTCGAAGACTACGCTGTGCAGCTGTGAGCACGCGCTGCCAGACACAGCGACTGTCCGTTTTTGCAAGGGTATGAATATTCATAAGGGTAGTGACCTCAAAAGAAAAACCTATCTAACTGGGCGGAGAGAATATATACTAGTAGCAGGTAGACCTATATACGTGGTATGTTTTTGTTTTTCATTTTTCATTTTATTTGGCTATGCTACTTGTCATTTTTGTTTTGATTAACGGGTGTGTGGAGTTCTATAAAGTACCCGGATCAGGCAGACATCCGACCGGTCGCTTGCAAGAACGTCCAGACCCTGGGATTCGCGTCGCGTCTCTGAAGGGCGCGCGTGTTCGAACAGGGGAGAACGCGAATCGCAGGGTCTGGACGTTCTTGCAAGCGACCGGTCGGATTTCTGCCTGATCCGGGTACTTTATAGAACTCCACACATCCGTTAATCAAACAAAAAATGACAAGTACCATAGCCAAATAAAATTAAAAATGAAAAATAAAAACATACAGCGTATATAGGTCTACCAGCTGCTAGTATATATTCTCTCCGCCCAGTTAGATAGGTGTTTCTTTTGACGTCACTACCATATGAATATTCATATCCTTGCAAGAACGGACAGTCGCTGTGTCTGGCAGCGCGTGCTCACAGCTGCACAGCGTAACCTGCGAATGCAGGCCCATCGTCAGCATCGTGGGCGCGCACTAAACAAGGCACAGCGACTGTGGAGAGTCTAGGCTCGGCATAGCGTGGTATAGGCCTATTCGTCGCTTTTGGCCTTCGTCCAATGATTAAATGGATGTTGCTTATAAACTAGCTCATAAAGTAAACTTTCTCTGGCTAGTTCATGAGCAACACCCAATCATGAGAGGAACCTTTGGACTGATTGACTTTCAAAGGGACGCCAGGGACGCCAGTGACATCATCGTCTCTCCTGGAGACACTTTCAAATGAGCTATCTTTTATGCTACGGCGCTAAAAGTGGACCTCGAAGCCAAATGGAGTGTGGACAAAGGCCGAAAGTGACGAATAGGGTCTGGGCTAAGCGTGGTTATGATGTATGCAGGTATGGTATACATGTCACCATCTTCCTACCTCCATGGTGTCATGCTTCTAAAGATTTTTGTTTGCCACTCCAGAAAACTTCAGTTTACCCTGTTTTCGTGTTGGTTAAAAGAGACCCCAAATCACCAATTTTTATAGACACCTAGAAAAAATGCCACCAGGGTAAACCATGCGTTCTGAGGACGGCGATGGTGCCATATGAAATATATACAACATTCACCAATTAGTTTGATTCACGACCTAAAATACTCAAAGGCTGATTATTTTCGACAAGTACAGTAACTGTTCCGGTAATAATTTCCGACCAAAACGGATTGGGGAAATAAAAAGTGGAAACTGTGACACTGCATCACTTTTGCCAAACGTCATCGACCAGAAATAAAATATTCTAATTGGCCTGTGGGAGGGGGATAAAAAATAAACAAAAATACGTGTCATCGCACCACTTCTGAAAATATTGCCCGAGCAGAAACAATGTTTCGGCCTTATACACAGTATTTGAATTAAAACAAGAGCTGTATATACGACAATTTAAAGCTGACCAATTCTTAAAGTTAGTTCCTTATTGCATGATATTAGAGTGAAGTCAAACGAGGATTTCTTGACTAACTTTCAAATGACTGAACAATGATAAAAGAGAATATATAGTTCAAAGACACGTACATGTCTCCCTTCCACCAAACGGCTTCATAATTTAAGGGTTTCAAAGTTGGTATCTACTAGGTTATCTGATTGTAAGAGCTGTTCTTGAAAACCAACATGTACAGCGACTAGGCAAGAAAGTTGCATATTCAGTGATACTGCATAGCCTTCTAAGAAAGGCAGAGGAATTGAAGACGACTGTTTGATGACTCTTTGTTATTCTTTATTTCCGAAAACTAAAACTAAAAGAAATTTCTAAGACATTACATTGTCCATGCAGTTTTCATTCAAAGTGCTTAATATCATCTTTAAAACAACACGAAATTGACCTTGTTGACAGTTGTTTTTGCCATGCTTTCTCGTTCTGGACCATTTCCTGTCATGTAAAAGAAACCCTCCGTAACCTAAGATATTTGATAGCATGCATAAAGTGTATTTTCGTTCAGTCTTTTACGGTTCTGTTGGACGTCGGCCTTCCATGTGGACAGCTGTGACTTCTGACACCTACGTAGCCAAAACTTCTACCTCACACAAGGTGAGTTGCTGCTCCCTGTCGATAAGCTTTATACTGACGTATCGTCCTTGCATAGGGATCTCACAACCACATCTGATACGAATTGGATTTTCCTTTGTCATTCTGCCAAGCACCCGCATTCCGCAGACTGGATTGTCTTCCATGGTCTGGCTATCGCCGACACGGATCTCTGCATTCTTGATACGGAACGCTGAAATAGTCACGATATATTGAATATTTAGTGAGGGAATTTCTTCTGATTTATCAACTACAGTCGTTACTGCAACCATAGACCCTCAAAACTGTGCTAGCTCATCCCTGAGACTTGATTCGCGATAATTAAAATACTTCAGGTAATGGTGGGGCTTTTGGAAAGTTAGCACTTCAATTTACTGGTGCCATCATCTTTTACCAAAGGGGCACGACGATAATCAAAGACAAAAAAATAAAGAAAATAAAAAGTACAGTCAATTGAACCAGTATTTTAAAAAGAACAAAAATAAGAAAACGTCAAGATGAGAGCGAAACATAGTTAAAAATAAAGTGAAATCAAATTACATTTATGTCAGTTATCCGATTTGCCGAAAACTGCTTCGGCATCAAATACGTTTTCTAGGTGCGACGAGCAAGTACAGAATACTATATTGAGATGTCTGATAATTCACCACGGTTGAAGATTCAAAACACGATTGTGTAGAGAGCTTTGTAGTCTTGTTAGGTGAATTCTAAAAACATACTTTTGAGCACCGCGACGGTGCTTTTCTCATTTCGCATATGGAATTATTTTGAACGCCCTGTTTTGATTGCGAGACAGAGAAATAGTTACTAGAAGGCTAATCTCCAATCGTACAAATCCAATGCAATTGTAGCTAATTTCTAGTTCTTTGCTGACCTGTTACCAGGTCGGATTACATGTCAAAGTAGTCTGGTGGTCAGCGCCAAAATGGCACATCCTTCGCGGTCGTAAAATTACGATTGACGACAGAAATTATGAATAAAATGAGTTCCAATCAATATTGACTTTCTTTTTCGTAATATCCCGCTTATATATTTCAAGTGTTATGATACATTCGTAATATTTGTAAACGTATGACTAGATCATGGAAGTGGTGATTTTATTTCTGGGTTCGAACTCAATCGAGAAATTACTGAAACATCATCGAAATATGACATATGTATTTTAATAACCCCTTCGTGTTTTACGATTACAAAAAGATAGTTGCATTTTCAAAATGACATAAAGTTAAGCAAATACAAAAACACGGTTTTCATCCAACTTGTCGGTCCAAACATGACGTCATCTTATGGTAAAAATCAACTTTTCACTTACGGCAGCAATCTTCTCTGTTTGTGATAGAAACTTCATAGATGTCTTTAGTTTCTCCCAAATCTACTGTCCACCATGGTTCAAGTTCTTTATTCGTCCATGAGCATGACCCCGAGTGGGCATCGGTACCATAATCTCCGTCGACTGCATTTTCAGACCCAGAGTCTTTATTTTTTTTGTCTGAACTCTGACGACTTGGCCGGCCCGCCGCAACGTTTTTAACACCAGCAGGATATTCACAGGCTGCAAGGAGCAGATGACACATATAATTGGAGTTATATTACCATGCCCTGTCCATTGCGTTTTAATTGGTCGAGCTGAACCAAGTGACTGCCCACAAATATACAGTAATGGTTTGTTTCCATGCCCGTGAATATGAATAATATCGTAAACATAGTAGCTTTACGGCTAAAAGGAATATTGTGATTTGTACAAAGACCATAATCACCACAAAATAAAATGGAGCATTTGTAGGCCAAGTTTAGACGCTTTTTTCCAAAAACATCTCCGGATTTGCAAAATTTTTGCGAGAGGAAAGCCAAAATAACGGGCTCGGCAAGCCTCGCCCGTTAATTTTTGGCTTTCCTCTCGCCCTTGCCCATAAATAAACGTTAATGGTCAGCGCGTCGCCCGTTATTTCTATAGTAGTAAATCACATAAACGTAATCTCAGAACTGCATACTTAACGGTAGGGCTCCCAAAGAGACACAGGGTGTTTAAGATAAATCGACACTTCGTGTATTTGTATTTTAAAACAAAATACTCTTAACGTGCATTTCAACGATTATCTTCTCGTTAGAGTATAAATATGGAGGTAATTGTAGCTTTATTTTAAACTTAAATGAGATCCGGTTATGATTTTCTTCGACCACACCGATTTTCTTAAGGGTGAGTCATCGCTACTTAGCCATCTATTATTCGGCAAGCCTTTTTTTCACAGGGAAATCAAAGAATTGCCGTTGAAAATATCTTAGGCAGATTTCATTTTTTCAGGCACTTCACATAATTCTTTCTTAGCATTTTATTTCTCATATTTGAATAACAATTTCTGTGCGATATACCTGTGGGCCCACATTCTGTTACAGATAAATGAAGACAGAATTACGAATTGGGCAAAATACCACACACTGGGAGATGTGCTGATACTTTCTCAGAGAACATAACGACATTTTTAACAAAACGTCAACTCTAGTTGTGCAATGTTAACAGCAAATTAAAACTTGGCACTTCAATTTTCAAGGGAGGGGTTCGGTAGAAATAAAGGGGTTGAGTTTTAAAGCACAGTTCTTGAGAGGGAAAGGCGATTAAAGGTAATGGTAGTCAAATTTACGTAAGTATCGTACGGAAGTATGGCAATAGAAATAAAACGGAATGAAATTCAAACAATCATACAACCTAGAGCTAGGTCACAGTAGAAGTACAACAGGGTTTTATTTCTGACAGTGTAAAAGTCTACGAAAATTCCAAACAGGATTCTACCCACAACATCGCATGTTTTGATGGTAAACATGCAGCAAGCCATACAAATACTAGCTTTTATCAAACTTGTACAAAAATAGAATATTGGCCTTCGTTATCACTAGAGTGATGCTGACCAGAAAAAAGTATGATTACCATAGTATGCACTTTACATAAATATACTAATTTTAAATGATAGGATATGGATATGACCCTACCACCTTACAATATCTGTACCGATACGACTATTATGAATTTCTATATCAATGTAACTGCTTAATTTTTCTATATCAATACAATTGTAGCAGTTTACGGACTTTCTTTGAATATAATTAGTCTTAAAACGGACAAGGACTGTATAATTGTATATCTACAATTTTGGTTTTAATTCTATGAAGAATCATTTGTGTGATGAGTTCACCACTTCCCGTGATGGCACTCCCAGGAGAGGTGGCTATCCACGGGGGTTCCCAAAATCACAGAAAAGAGGGGCGTAAATCATCACATAGTTGAAACAAATGTCGTATTAGGGTGAAAAAAAATTGGCCGAACAATGGGGAAGTGTTCACATCTGTGTTGAAACCATTTGCACATTTTGCGATCAATATTTGTAACTATCATGCTCACTTAATCTGTAATAATGACTTTAATTATAATAACGACCTCATCAGTTTCCATTTTTTGAAGAGAAACCTTCCCCGATTTTAAATCTTGTTTCATCTAAAGAGCGCATTAAGCCTTGAGGTTTACTAAGATCAAATTCATGCCAATTATCATCGTGGGGTTTCTAATGCAATATATCATAAGGGCTGTATAAAGGAAAAACGTAAGACTCTTAACTGGTTCATTATCATCAAAAATCAAACATTTTTTCAAACAAATGTCATGTATTGAACGTTTATCTTTAAACTATGGCTGAGTTTTACATCTTTTTTGACCATAAAGAGAGAGATGCTTACAAAAAATAACCTCGTCAAGAACGGGTGAGTCAAACAAACATAATTTGCTAATACAGCCTACAATGGCCTGAAACGAGACAAGGTTTTTGGAAATAGAGTCTCATATAGTACTTACGTGCTAACGTCGGAATCATAGTGGCTGGAATAATGAAAAATAAATAGGATAACTTTATTATATGATTGGAAACAGACTAGTTAAGATATGGACTTCAAATAAAATATAAATACCTAATTGCGTGATGTAATTGTAATGCAAACCTCAGTGCACATAACATGACATTAAACGGGGGAAATGTACGTTGTCAGTATTTGCTTCACCTCAACCTATGTTAGGTACAAGATAAAGTATCTGCTGCAGTTTTGTAAGCGAAATCTGTGATCAAAAAGTGTGGAGTGAAAGTAGGTCTCTGAGAGTCCATAAGGCTTATATCATAAATAAACAGTAAGTTACTTACTGGCATCCGGGTTTACTGGTGAGCAGGCAGGAATAAATAAGTTTAGTTATATTTTTAATGTAAAGTATGAGATAACAATTCATAGAAACCAATTATATGGTTGATGAGTATTCAACACAAAATATATGCGATACTGGTGAATTAGGTAAGTCTTGCATGGCAAATAGGGCATAAATAGGTTTGCTTTGACTAAAATACAATTGTATTCGATATCTTGAGACGCTTGGTTTTACAATCCGACTTACCGCAGTCTCAGGAGGTAACTCTTTAATGTAAAAGTATAGCGCAAAGCAAAGTAAGGAAGCGAGCGAAGGGCATAACAATCAAAATCAATGTTTGGCAAGAGTAACGTATTTGAGCACTTATGGAAAAAGATTATTTAGTCAAGTGTTTATTACGGTTAATTGTATTGGATAGTGATTCACGGAAACAATTCTCACAGTTTGTTATCATTAGTCACATTAAGTGCGCGTCTGTGTTATTCGTAAAGTTAATGACCCTCACAGAGTACTTGAGATATTCAAAGTTCAGTATAACGGAACTCTAATGGGGGGATCAAATGTTTGTGACGTCAGGAAATGTGTTGAGAAGTGCAGTGCTAGACATGGGTAAAGCAGTGTTACCTGGAGCTTGTGTTGGCGGTGCTTCAGTTGCTAACACAAATCAAGAAAATGGTAAAAAATGTTAATATTGCATATACCATATCATGGTTGCAAAGGAAAATGAAGGTAACTTCACACATTGGTTCTACCTTTGTTAGTGATGCTGTATAATAACTCGATCAACTTGGTTTCATAATAAGGAGAAACTTGGCGAGACGTCGGTGAATCGATAGTGCTTTGACCCTGGCAATGTGATCTAGGTCCCGAGGAAAAGCGGTTATATGTCAGAATGATTCATTGTAAGGGTGTTTCTGAACCAAACTGCGGTTCCTTCATCAGTCGCTCGAACTGTTTTGTTTTCCCACATGTTTAGTTTAATGGTAGCGATTGTTCATCAAAGCGAGATGCTAGTATCGTTGTATTTTGGTCCGAATTTTGCGTTGTTTGTTGCTCAGACTGTTCTTGTCCATTTGTATCATCGTGTTTGATTTTTACTGGAACGAAGATGTCTTTCATGTTTCATTCCTTTCATATGCTATGGTTGGTTTTTATGGAAAAATTGTGGCCAGTGTCTGATCGGCCTCTATTATAGTCTAGTTTCTTATTAAACTTGGTTTGATTAGGACAAACAAAAAGTCGTGTATACCACTTTTTTGTTACGCCATTTCTCTCATCTTTACCGACGAGGTACATCTGACGTTTTGTTAGGTTAATTTCTTGTTTGATACGAGACATATCTGTTTTTCTGTATACTCGCTATTGAAGTTTTCGGTTCATGGAAAGAATTATCATGGTTTGCTATCATTCTTCCAATTGAGTCGGCGTCTGTGTTACTCGTAAAGTTAATAATGCTCACAGAGTACTTGAGATGTTCAAAGTTCAGTATAAGGAAACTTTAATGCGGGGGGGGGGGGTCAAATGGTTGTGACGACAGGAAATGTATTGAAAGGTGCAGAACTAGACATGGGTAAACCACGCCTTACCTGGAGCTTGTGTCGGCGGTGCTTCAGTTGCTACGACTAAAATCAAGAAGGGGTAAAAAAGTTAATATTGCATACATCATATGATGGTTTTCTTGTGTTTCCCAATATACACATACAATATTAAATTCATTACGCACTCAGGTAAATTTACTTAGGGAGTGCTAATGATCTTATGTTAGCATTTGGAAGGAAAGTCTCCCTGCGCAAAGATTCTTATGGAAGAGGTATGTTCATTTTCTTCCTTGCTTTGGAATAATTATGATACGTTATCATGTACTTTCTGCACCAAACTAGAATTTTCTGAACACCACTTGAAAGTGTTATTATGACTGGCCGGCTAGATGGATAAACTTGAGATTTAAGTCAGTGCTATCATAGGGTAGGTTTTCGATTTATCCGATGACGATTAGGGGGGCACACGGTGTAGAACGCAGGCAAAGCACTCTGTCGGCCCCTATGCAGACTAATGCTAGAGGTTGAAGATAGGAACATTTATGAAAGATAAATCTAAATCAAATATTGACTATGTAGAAAATGTAGGCAACACGTATGATTGCATGTAGAAAAGTTTAGATAAAATATAGAAAAGATATAGATGATTTGACTAGTACCTTAAGATGAAATAAAGACCTAGCTTAGAAAAAAAACTAGCAATGATAATCTTGCAAACGAATTTAAAAAAAGAATGGTGATGCCAGTATATAATCTTTTCTAATGATGTTCGATATAATTTACCTTAAACCAATATATGAATCTGTGTTGTTTTCCGAGGTTTTGAAAAAAAAGTTTTGCAGAATTATAAATCGGATCTTCAGCTTTACATTGTCTGGAAATAGATTTTGAATCCCAACTTTAACATCATTGAACAAGACATTTTTCATGAATGTCGCCTCCCGAAGTGAAAGGAAATTGCATCCGGATGAGGTAATGTGTTCCTGGGGCTTTTTGCGACACACAGGAAGCGGCTGAAGTAGCAAAGTCAACGACGTGATTCATCCACACCTTTGACAAACTAAAAAGTGAACGTGATCACTCTACCTTTATAAAGCACTGACATATTGCCGGTACTTACAGGTTGCTCCATAAATTTCAACTTCACATAATGTAAGCCACATATTTTTTCCTTCAAGCTGAACACTGACATATCGTCCCTTTGTACCTTCTGGGCAATCGATTGTTATGGTTTCTGATGCTGATATTTGGTCGCTGGTGACAGCGCTTCCACACTGTGTGTTGCTGGCGATGTCGTCACTGTCACCAACACGCACGACGGCTCCAAGTAAACGTTCGGCTTCAAACAAAATATGTTTAAAGATTGGATTAGTTTACGTCAACGATCCTGACTGACAGCTTTTTTCATGGTATAACCACTCACAGTAACTATTTTGGATCATTGCTTGGCAATGAAACTTACGGTGAACTAACTAAACATGCAAAGTGTTTTGTGTATTTTCACTGTCATGATTGAAAGAAGATGGTAATTAGATATCAATAGTAACATTGTCAATTGTAACATTGTGCGTCAAGTACTATATACACATACTAAACAGCTACCATCCCCGAATACAATCATTGTAAAATTGTTCTTACTGTAACAGTTACTTTGCTTTGGTACTGAGTGCTTTATCATTGAACAGTAAAAGCTATTATTCCTAGGCTTATCATGTCAAAAGTTTGTCATCAAAGGAAATTAATTGCTATACCATGAGGTAAAGCAGATAACATAATTGCTTAACTTTGACTGCCATCTCGTGGCCGAATGAAGTCAAGAGTAATTAGGAGAAAACCAAATACTTACGGCAGCAGTCTTGGCGATTGGTGAGAACCACTTGGCCCACTGTGTGTCTACTTTGTAGATCCGTCTTCCACCAAGCATCTTGGTTTTGATTCGTGGCTGTACATGAATTGCCCGACCACTGAGGGTTTGCATTTCCATCAACAGCCTTATCTGCCGTACTAGTTCCTGACCAATTGCTGCTTTGCCATGCAGGCTTTCCAACAGCAACATTTTCCCATTCTGTTATTAAGAAAAAACACATGTATTTTCGAAATGGAAGAGCCATTGATGATTGACATTATAGAAAAATCTTCTTGAACATGAAGGTCATAATGTGACAAAAGATTGCAATGCCGTCTCATTGTGGTCCCAGCGCATTTCAGTAGCGCTAATTTCATTGTTTGTTATTTCGTTGGACAAAACTTGTGCCAAAGTTCATTTCATACGGTGGAAATGGTACCATGAGAGAGAAATATAAGTAATGCATTTTACCGATATCTGAGTCACGAGACATGATGGTTATTTCAGAGAACGTAAGCAATATTTTCTTTAAAAATTACCATTTTCTTGATCATTCATTCTCTGCTTAAAAGGTTGAACTGCATGTTGCTAACACAGTTTTTATTCAAAGCAATATTTCTCATCTAGGACGACAAGGAAACCACATTAAACTATATATTTTCAAAAGCAGAGACTCTAAGTTTAGAATGGTAGCAGTAATTTACTCGAAGGATGAAGTGGGTGTATATTTGGATTAAAAAACTGCAATTTTGGTATTAATGATAAAAATTAATTTCAGTCAAAAACTTGACGCTATTTTCTAAAATGTAATATTTTACTTGAAAGAAGTGTATATGTTGAAAAAAACGACTATTTTATTTTGCATTATCTTTTATCATTCTAGAATGGCAAGGGTTGAAAGAGTGACACTCAAAAGTGATTAAAATCATGATTAGCAAAATTAAAATGCCTCTTCTTCAAAATGTAAGAACCTTATTGCCAAACAAAATAGTCGTTTGGTTATACATTTAAAGAACATAATGTGAAAATTTCAGAAATTTCATCCAGCCAGGGGGGGAATTAAATTCTTATGGAATTTTGAAATTGGGAGGAAAAAGAAGCCAGGAAATCTGGTTATTTGCATAAATTTGAATAAATTAACACTTCTTTATCACACAACTTACAACTGCTTGATAAGCTAAAAGGTGAATCAAACCAATATTTTATTCTTGGGTTGACAAATTCATTAAAATTGAATGAATATTTGCAAAAAAAAGTGATTTCAGAGCAAAATACGCTGTGTTGCATGCAGCGCCAATGTAACACAGAATATTTTCCTTTTCTAAGAACTTAAACATTTATTAAATTTACCTGAACCTGATGTTTCTGTACCTTCACCAAAAACTTGAAGTTCACATAATGTAAGAAACTGTGTCTGTCCCTCTAGTTGAACACTGACAAACTGTCCCGCTGTATCGTCTGGACATTCGATTGTAATGGTGGCTGACGCTGATATTTGCGCAGT
>LD359316.1:3626-14298 GCA_001465055.1 Ptychodera flava | reverse complement strand
TTCAGGAAACCCTGGGCGACAGTTTTTGTGTGTGCATAGGTTGAACTTCTGGATGCTCCTTTACGCTTCGGTTGTTTTTGTCCTTCCGGATCTGATCCGGGCTCTCCGGAACCATGCCCTTGCGATCCTGTCCCCAGAGAACCAGCTTGAGCATCTCCAGATACCCGGTTCAGTGATGTACTTCTACTATCGCCTCTATTTTCGTTGTCCATCTATGCAATGTATGAAAAAATGTTGAGAACGTGTAACACAGTTGTCTTTCCTGGCAAATAAACTAAGCACGTACCATCGTGTATCATAATTGTCAAACTAATCGTTCTGCAGATTCTTTGCCGAGGCGTTTTGCATCAGAACTATGGTTAGTAAACACCCCCATTAAGATATAAGGATGTCTGTTATTTTGCACTCATTAAAAAAAATCTTTAAATAAAGATAGTCGACTTTAGTCATTGTACCGATTTTGCTACATTGTGACTTTGTCAAAGCGTTCATTGATATCTAAAGTGGATCCAAGCTAGAATTGAATCCTGAACCCGAATAGCGTCGCTGCATGAAGGATAGCTGTGACCGGTGGTAATAGGATATATCGGTGTCATCATCCGGTTGGTCATCCTATGCTGATAGCAATATTCAAATATAAAGTTTATCGCTTGCCGAAAGCATTGCCTCCCTGGACCTAACCATTTTTTTCCTTCGCGATCCGAAATCTTATACAAATTTATGATATGCCGTATTTGCGTCCGACGCACTAGGGTAATTTGGAAGCATGACACTTCCTCAGAGATGAGGGTAAACTAGATTCTCCTCGTACAAATTACTCTTCATATTTTCATATCGGTAGCATTTTCAGTTTCATGAGCTGTACTGCGTATTTCCAGCGTCTTTTTAAGGACTGATACGGAATACTGGTGCTCGTTTCCAACTAAACAATACTTGGTTATTGTCATTATCATTGAACAGTGACGTTAAATAAACTTTCCCGGTAAAATTTCCCTCAGTCGTCGTATGGTATATTATTTCGCATCGACACGTATTCAATCAGTAATGTCACGGAAAATGGGTCCCGCGAGATGCTAGTCTAAACACCGACTACATTAGATGCCAATATTATCCTTGTTCAAGGTCTAATACAGTTTTAAACTGCACAATAGAGGTATAGATACCGAAGTGATGCCAGAGGTATTGGACCGTCGACGTCTGTCCCGATCGATGCCCGTTTTCGAAAGTTCATCGTCATCATCACCATCTATTTTCGTGATAACATCCTGAGGATCCGTCTTCGCTCCATTATCTGTTAGCTGTGAAATGAAAAAAAAAATACACACTTAAGTTGTACGAATCGACACATCAAGGCGCAGAGAAGCCTTTTCTTGCATGCGTGTTGTTGAAGGCTTATAAAATCATAATGAGCAGTACCGGGTAACGGTTTATTACATGCCTCGATTTGAATGAAAATCAATGCACTGATCTGAATAAGAACATCCGGGGAGTTAGCATGCCGTGTGAACAATGTACTGACCGGTTTCCATTGACACCCGGTCCGATGAAGCCCTTCGATGTTTTCGACGTCAAAATAGACGCTAGATGTGAAATGCCATGCGCGCACTGTTACTTTGACATTCGTTAAAATGTGTTTGATGCTGGTAAATAATGGTAAAATTGTTTGAGAATAACATGTACCTGCATATAACTAAATGTCATAGCGTTGACTGTAAAGAGACATGTAATAAATATATTATTGCCTGAATATATGGGTCTATGTGCCCTCGCAACAGGGGACAATTTGCCCTCCTGACTTCGGGCAAATTGTCACCTGCTCTCGGGGACATAAACCCACGTATTCAGTCAATAATATATATTAGCATTCATCATGACTGAACGAGTTCCTTCAGAAAGTAATAGATTTTGCAGAGAAACGATTGAAAATGTAAAAATCCAGGAAAGCAATTTTCCCCATTGAGTTTTGGTAAATGACGTATTCAATGTGCATTTTTTAAATTGTGAATTTTTTAAGTGAAATAATTCAACCTGTCTGTACATGTATAGAATCTGGTTGCAAGAGTTTAATAAATAAATAAATAAATAAATAAATAAATAAATAAATAAAGAAAGAAAGAAAGAGGGATCGTAAGGTCTTAACATATGTTCAATGACTTTGTCATAAAATAAACTAAATGCCCTTCTCTATCTAACAGTCATTATGTGCTTATCGCAGCTGTTCCTGTTATAGAAGGCTGCATCACGTGTAAGTGGATGCAATCCATGTACAATTGTGTAAATTGACATACTTGAATCCTCATTGGTTGTATTGTGAGATGCAGTATTTACGCGAATGGCAAATATCCTGTAATTACATGTAATAACCGTATGAGACTTGAGGGCGTACATTGTGAAAACTCAGAAATGTCTGTTCCACTTGCATTTTGACCTGAAAGGTGTTTTTTCAAAAATTTAAGAACAGTCAGACACTTATTTTAGAGCATTGTAATGTTTAATAGGCGGCATCTTCAGACTTACATTTTGATCGCTGGAGTCACCCTCATGTCTTGAAGCCATAATCGTCCTCCGCAAGACCTTCAACTGCGCCCGACAACTTCTTAAAGAACACAGAGGAAAAGTTAAGCTATGACTGCAACGACAATTCAATTGTGCTCATCTAGTGCCACACTATGCTATCGCCTCCATGTAGGACTACTGCCTGCCTGTGCGTCCATCTGTGTGCGTCTTTGTCTGTCTTTCTCTGTCGCTGTCTATCTGCCTATCCGCCTATCTGTATGTCTGTCTATATGCCTTTGTCAACCTCTGTGTCTGTCTGTCTGTCTGTCTGTCGTCTGTCTGTCTCTGTCTGTCTGTCTGTCCGAATCTGTCTGGCTGCCTCTGTCTCTGTACCTCCCCGGTGTCTGTCTGTCTGTCTATCTGCCGATGTGTTCCACCGTCTGTCTGTCTCTCTGTCTGTCAGTCTACCTATCGGTCTGTCTGTCGTCTGTTCGTATGCCTGCCGGCTTGCCTGTTTGTTTGTCTGTTTGTTTGTTTGTTTGTATGCCTACCTGCCTGTCTCATTAATAACAATGTAACTAGTGGAAGATTTTGCTGATTCATAAAAAATACATAAAAATTCGCTTGCCGACCATGTAGCTGCGCCAAAAAATTTCAAATAATTAATTTCCCTCTGGTCTTAATACGGCAAGTATTAGAACGGCCGATTATGCAGATACTTGAAAAAGTGTAAAGAGAAATGTGTACGGTGAAAAAAGTGTTTTATAAAAGGAATACTTAATGATTCAAAACTACCAAAGTATTCTTGTATTTTGTGTGTCAGAATCGAATTTCTCGATGAGTCATGAAACCTAACAACAAATAGATTTGTGCGGACTTCGAACTAACGATCTATGCTATAAACCGAGCAATAAAGCCGGACTTTGTACTTTAAGACACTTCGTCAAGATGTATACCAATTATTTAAAGCAAGCGCCAATATTTCATGAGGTGACGACACACACGAGTTTACGACGATCTGACAACCGTATCTTATGTTAGAAAAGAAATTCGAAAACTTAAAAAAATGATGAACGGTTGTTGTATGACAGCGGGAGGGAGCGGAAGCAGTAAAGCGTACAATTATGAAATCATGCCACACTCGCATATTAGGATTTTAGGTATAACGTTTTGTTTAAAAAGGCTACTAATGAATATACGGGTGTGTCAAGCTGTAAAAAGCCGCTATCTTAACAGCAAAGGGGGTCTAGATTATGAAATAGAAAACTTGAAGACTGTCTTAACTTTCCACAGTGATAAATAGAAAAGCCAAAACAATAGTTACCTTTGTTGTACTCTCGGCAGTAAGTGCTTGAGGTTTATAACTTTATGTTTGTGCTCTCGGCAGCAAGTGCTAGAGTTTTATGAATATGTATTTACACAAATTGAGCCCACACGGTGATCACGGAATGCCTTTCGGTTTGCTACGGTGCTACGCTATTATTTGCCACGCCTGCGCAATATTACGAGGAAAAAATCATACTGTATACCTTTATTAGTTGACAAAGCCATTACATCATCGACCCAAATATGTTTAAAAAATTTTAACTGCCTCTCTTATAAAGATTTGTCTCTAAGCGTCCCCTTGTCCTCTCTTGTAAATATTTTATCTCGAAGAGTCTCACGTGGCCAAGGTTGGTTCAAGGCCATACGAGAACGAGATAACACCTACAATAAATTATCAGTAATAACTTGAATGAGAACAATCCAGAACGGGATATTCCATGTTCTGATCTTGTTGAATCTAAAGAAACAATCAAAGACTGACGGAAATTTCCACGTAACAACCATTGCAGAATGATGATATTGTAGTTTTGTAACTTTCGAAAAGTATATAAATTTGTGGAGAATGTACAATATAGAAAATTCGAGACTTGGAACCTCACGTTTGGGCATCATTTTATGAGTGGTATAGCCTCAAACTGATGACGTCAAATCGCCGTACAAAAAAAAACCCCAGACGCCTTGTAATTATGGCGCTGTGTTTTGTGTACGGGGATTTCATCAGTTTGGGGCTATACCACTTGTAAAATGATGCCTACTTTTGCAATCTTGCAAACAAGATCTGAAGTGGTGCTTACAACCAGTATCTTGGTGCGTAGCTTTAGTTACTAAAAGCATTACGATCAAGACTGGTACCTCAACTCGGATTTCCCTAAATGTGAGCAGCAATGGCTCAAGATGGCCCTAATATTACTGTCATTTTCTTGATTCATTCTTTGTCTCTGCTCTATTACTTACTCACCTTGAATGATACCAAATATTTGACCTGTTTTGGTATCATGACACCATTTATATCAAACGACAAAGTCTTGCGTTACTATCAGTTTTGGCTTTGAGTCCGCATAATAGCCATAGAGGTGATAGGCCTATGTGATGCTGATGTACGATTTTAGCCAAAAGGCAGGCAGAAAAGATGAAAATATCATCGTGATTCTACCAACGGTATTCAAGTATTCGATGGATGGATGATTACAATGACTGATGTTACATAGATATTCTGAAGTTTAATGGGGCAAAATAAAATAAAACATAATCTATTGCTGGAAATCTGGAAATCACAGCCTCTTGTCGCGTAAATTTGTTTCAGAAAGTCCCGTAAAATAGTCTATTGGCGGTGATGGCGCCCTTCATTCTCTTGAGATTTTATAAACATGAGAATTTGAGTGGGACGAAATTCTACTTAATAAACACGGTGAATAGCGTCTACATTAAAAGTTTACAGTTTGAGTACATTTTCAGAGATCGCATCACCGTTTCTAAAAAGTAAGTACAACAACATTCGTTTATAAGAATAAATTTGATTAGGTAAATATAATCACCAGTGTTTGATGTGACGGCCGACAACGGATTCCAAATATACTTAGCAGTGTATTCTGATACTTCCGGGATTTTGTTTAAAAAAGTGGCGGTAAGTGATGAGCAAAGTGGTGGTAGGTGATTAGTGGTACATCGGAATGAACGAGTACTGCATGGAAGACATGAAACGGTAAACATGTTACATGCAAACGATTGTTCAATAATTCAGCTTTCCTTGGCATTCACTCCACTGAGAAATGAAAATGTATTCCTTCATAGTTTCACAAGCACATGTTCATTCAATATGACAGCGTGTGTACACGTGGTCGATGATAAAATTAGATGGAAATCGTTAACACAGACATTAATATTCGAATATCGCTCTCAAATTTTATGATTTATTGACGTAATAAATCTATTTGTGCACACAAACAGACAGCAAGAACACGCTGAACAAGAAAGTCAAGTACAAAAAGACAGACCCACAGTCGTGTAAACGACCGATGATAGTGGGTTCTGTCAACATCATACATGTTTAATTGGTGGAGGAGGACACCAAAGACGTCGAAAGAAAAGATAACTTCACATGTTGATCTCGTTGCTTTCTCACCACGCCTTGTTGCAAGGGTGGATAAATTGAAATATAAAGGGATTGGAGGGTTCCATGGATTGAAATTCCAGGGAAATTTCGATTTGATGCAATTACTTTCTTAACATTTTGAAAAGACTACTGTAACGGGGATATCCAGCAGTTTGTGTGAAACTGAATACTGCCATAATTTAACTTTTATGTAAATATCAATAAATATTATGATTATGCTTTCATACAAGAATTCTGTATTTTTGTAAAGCAAAATTCCAATAAAATCTTGGTTTTGAACCCTTATAAACACATATTATGTGTTTGGTGTTTTCTACATTTTAGCTTAAAACTTCATCATTTAAAAAGTCATTTTGGAATTGTTTCAAAGCAATCATGTAATCTCATTTAAATTTATACTCTACAAAATTATTTTCAGGAACAACCAGCCATGATTTTAATCACACGCACAACATTTCTTTGAGCGGAAAATACCTGGCCAGTAATTTAATGATATGCGCTACTCATTGCTGAAATGATATTGCATTTGGTAGAATAATTGCACCGGTTCGTGATGAAAGGATAACAAAAATAGTATACATTGGAAGATCCATTCATCAAGGAAAAATGAAAGTTTGCAGTGAAGGTTTTGGTATGAACTGTTCATTTTCCGAAATGCAGTAAAGTAAATGGGATTTAAGGTAGAATGCGCCTCGGGGACAGATAACCGGACACTGGGAAACAGTTACGATAAACACGATTGGAACTGTTTTGGGATAATTGGATCTTCATATTTTCCAAATTTCTCAAAAATGTTAGGTGCCCTATAGCTGAATGTCTCAATTATACAAATTACTCATAAAACAAGTGTGTAACGTAAAAAGAAAAGCAGATTAGCTTACATTTGCAGATTTGAAAGACATTACTTCACCATCCAATTATCCCAAATTATTTCCAATCGTGTTGATACTTTTTTCGTCTTCCACGTGTGGGGGCTTATTTTGAAACTAACGAAGTGAATACAGTTTTCGTCCGCTTACTTTTGTGAAAATTGAAAGCACCACAGGGGTAGCGGGCATTTTGAATGTCAAATGTGAGGGAAAAACGGCTAATTATTGTCTCTATTACCAAATTTTTCTCGGTGACCACCCCTGATTTTTATTTAAACTTCCTTTAATTAAGGGACATTTTAGAAGTATTTCAAATTCGAGGCGCAAACTACTTTGATTTTTATTTTCACTTTCTTTCTTTAATCTCTCGATCGGTCTGTTTCGAAGGTGATGGATGCGATTTTGATTTTGATTCTGAAGACGTCTTTTCTGTTGGGTCTTCGGACGGTCTGCTTTCCTCCTCCGGCTCCTCGTTGGTCTTCTCATCGTCTTCTTTGTCGTTCGTCAGTTCCTGCGGAAACAGAAGCGTTTACAACAAGCCGGAACAAATAATGGTTCTGCGCATGATCGTAACATCAAACTTGTGTCTTACAAAAAATATTTTAAGATCAGCAGAAGAAAAATAATCACAACATGGTAGATGACTGATTCAAATCCCATAAATGTATCTCTTTCTTTGTGGACATCAGAATATTTGACACTTTTATTAGATGACATTCTTTGAATTCTACTTACTATAACGAAATTGCCTTTTTTTTCGGTTTTACAACAAGACTCATCAGTTAATCGTTAATAGTACTTGTATGTGTACACATACAAGTACTATTAACTTGTATGTGTACACATCTTTGAGTTGGTCCATTTACTCGAACTAATTTTAGTTTGAAAGTAAAATTTATAAATTGTAGCCGATGGGTCTGCAATTTTATAACGCCGATTATGATCGTCTTAGGGTAGATTTCAATTGGCTTGGTAATGAACATGTGTTATACATTGCCGTTCTCCGCAGTTCAAAGATTGGTCACTCAACTGTAATAGACAACAAATATGACAAACCTACCCTGATAACAGATGCGAAATATTCCGCTTGCTTGGCAAGTTCTGAGAGTCGTTGAACTTCACTGTTCAACTCTCGGACTTTGTTGTGAAGCTGAAAGGATAAAATTCATCACTTATGAGGATTGATTACTTTCATTTATTCATAAAGGTCACTGCTACACACCGCAAAATAAAAAGAAATGTAGTGTTAACACACAAATTTGAAATTGTACGTATCTCCTAATGATTCAATTACGGCTTGTCTTCAGAAATATCATTTGGCATAAATATTATATATTCATGTCTTACTCATTATAAGAGCAGGTCAACGGGTTTCTTTTACTTCTTTAAAGAAAAACGTAACAGACGAGAAAAGTCGAACTTTGAATTTGAAGATTTAATTCAGTAACCTTGACAGGACTCAGACGCGAGATTAAAACTTATTTGGATGAAATTATTCAAGCAAGTCAGAGGAGGATCGGACAAAACAAAGTGACTATAGGTGGCGGTATAACTGGTATGGCAGGACACGGTCCCTCCTGGGGGACTTTGTGTGTGGAGGGACTGTGGGCAAGACAAGCAATCTTGGATTTACCTCTTCATTCTCCCTGAGAGCGTCTTCCAAGGCTTTCCTCCTCTCTTCCGCGAGGTCCTTCCAGTATGATTCCGGCACTGGCTCTGGAATGAAAGGGAATAATGCATAAGTTTGATTCACACTGAGAAACACTATACACGTCTGAATGCCACGGGGAGATTTCAGGACATGCCAGCAGCGGTGTCTGGTCAGAGCCTGTAACAAACCATGAGAAATACCTTTGTTATAAGCCTGCTGTGTATGTACATGTCCGTGATTGCATTGAATTGTGCGATTCAAACATTTGCCGGATGACAGAAATTTCAAAACAGAATAATAAATTTAAATGTATGATTTTCCTTGCACCCTATGATGTAGCAGTTGACATGTTGTTTATGAAGCATGTGAAAAGGCATGATGACGAAAATGAGTTCAATATCCCGAGTTAGTGATCACACATCAACAGGCTTAAGTGTCAAATATTCTGATCACTGGTCACAGACATACCAAACAAGACTGTACTTCTAACCAATTTCATGTCTTACCATTGACCATGAGTTCGAGAGCCTCTTCTGCTAGTGACTTGGTTTTCTGAGGGAAGCAAAATGGAAAAGATAAACATTAAATGAGCATGAATCTCCATACTGTAAACTTTTGAATCATTTTGCAGTAGTTTTGTTCTGTTTCTTAAATACGTGCAAAATCACATAAGAGTACCTAGTGTTCAGCTTCTGAACACAGTTTGTGCGTAATGAAACGATTTCATGGGACATACCAGTATGGCCTTATACCGTCGTCACTGGTCCCTAGCAGTGTACATGTCACCCCCAACGTCCAATCAGTGCGAGGTGCGCCTTTCGTCTTACCCAAGAGTGGTGTAATTAAATTCAACACGCAAATACGTTTACGGTCAATCAGAAAGCTTGCATGATTCTCAGTACAAACGCCTCTCTTTCAAACACTGAGACAACAATGACAGGCATCATCTGTTACCTATTTACACCGGCAAATTAAAACGCAGTCACATGCTCCAGAGTACGCAAGTGAAAGTCTGACGTGTGTACGAAGTCGATTGAAGCGGAGTGCTTCTCATGTAAATACTCGGAAAATCTGTGGAGCTCACAAATTTGCAGAAGAAACTAAGAGATAGCAATCAATAGCCCCCGCAAAAGGAAGTGATAGGTAGTACGCGATACGCATTGTATTCTTTGATTTGTTCCGTATGAACTTTTCTTAGACTTCACGCAAGTAAGAGATCCTTACAAACTTACCTTATGACATTTGATGATTCGAAAATTGGACCCCTTAACCCAAATTTTAAAAATACAATTTTGTCGATGGAAATTAGAGGAGAATGCTACCCGTACCGAAATGCTATCTGGAGTAATTGCACTGTTTTTCGTATCGTCGCCTTTCTTCGAAAGACCATCGTCGCCATCACGGTTTCCTTTCGTCACAACCTCACGAAGATCCTCAGTCGCTCCACTACTGCAGGTTTCCTGATGACAACGGAAAAATCATGAGAAATATTTTTTTCTGCAAGAGGTGGTACATCACACAATGAGGAAAATTCCGACAGTGAAGAACGAATAATGCCACAACTGGTTACAAACTGTCGTGGTAGTCTTAACCGAAGTTGACGAAAAAGGTGACATGTCGGTAATCACTCATTCATTCACCTCATCAACTCATTTTCAGTGTCGCTTGGCGCTGTTTCTGAAGTCTAGTTTTGTGTAACTTCATAATGATGTCATTTGACATATAACATTCATTTTGTGGCCTAATGCAGCGTTTTAGAGGATATGTTGACGTGAGCAAACTTCACGAGACTCGGAATGAAACTATTCATGTGACGGTGTGTGTTAAGAGGCCTCTGACACAAACGACATATATTTACACGCATTTGTTTGTACATGAGTATTTCGAAGTGGACAATGTAACTATTCTGTATACCATAGCCTTTTCACAGTCACGCGTTTAAGCATAGACCATAGGGTCTATTATTTAAGGAAACGAAACTTACTGTCAAGCCGTCAGAATCCCCACTTTGGTTTAGAGCCATCGTGATCTTTCAGTCGAAACTCTCCAGCTGTATAGAGGGCGCTGTGCAGTTCCTACAAGAAAACACAAACTGAAGCTGTCACCATGATCACATACCTGGGTTGCCTATGCATAGAGCCTCCAGTCAACTGTCCAGCGCCCGGTGTCCAGCTAGAGAGCGTACAGAGCTCTCTCTCTCTCTCTCTCTCTCTCTCT
>LD359313.1:149225-188292 GCA_001465055.1 Ptychodera flava | reverse complement strand
GCTATCCTTACGCCTGTCATATCCAGTCTGGAGCTCGGAGACAGCTAGGGCACTGTTGCCTTCTCTCTGCATATCGCATTGAACCTTTATTTTACATATTCATCCACCGGTCATCCATGATTGGTTAGTTTAAATGCACCTCTTTGCGTTTCAGCTAGTGTAAACAGTGATAACAATTAGGCGCAACCGTTTGGCCACGGCTCAGCAATAAATTGCTATGATGCGACGTGTTCACTCACATCGTGTACGTGACCACAAGTGAAAATACTAGCTTACAAAGCCTACATGTTCACATCTATTTCAGGGTATTGTCTACTGATTCTACTACTTTGCAACTTAAGAATAAGGCCGTCGATGTACAATAAATTGAAATGCAATTTTGAAATCATAAAAACAAACAGACTTTACCCCTCTACTACCCCAAAGATTTTCGAATCCTCCTGAATTTCTCCAGCCCCTTAACGATTTTCTGATCGCATCCTAAGGCCAAGAAAAATAAAGTGTGCTGTTCCGATAACATGGTTTTCAAAAATAGGGCAGGACAGTCGGCAGGGATTTTTTTCCCACAATATTTTTATTTTTAAATATGCAACTCTCAGGAGTGCATTGCGATCAAACACTGGCCACAACATTTACAGAAAAAGTATCATACATATAAAAAGAATAAAAACATAAAATACGTCCTCGTTCGAGCAAAAATCAAATGCCAGGTAACGAACATGTGATTTTACTTTTTTTTCCTTCTTTTTTTTACATCCGTGGTTACGTAGCTGTAAACAGTTTAGGGTCGGCAGGCAAAAAAAAAAGGATAGGCCGGGTAATGGGAACAGCACAATATTTTTTTTCTTTGGCCTAATGAGGCCCCATATCAATTTCCAGATGCTTTCACAGCACCTTTTATCGCTAGTAATCTGCAGAATAAAATTTCATTCATTTTATTCGTTTGTGTATACGTTAGTAATAATACTATAAACTTGCTCCTTCGCCAACAAAATGTTGGATTTGTTCACACAGCACTGGCAATCAATGTGTCATGGGCGAAAAAAAGACTCGTAAGTTACAAACGTGTAGGGTCGACAGGGGAGGGGGTTGATTAGGGGATTTATATTGAATTTCCTTGTTTAGATCGTTGCAACTTTCGTTTTTTAGACTCCAACGTTTTATGTGGCAAACAACCAGCGGAAATTATGACAAGACAACTCTTGAGTTACTCTTTCACACATATCGATTTCCGAGACAGAAAATTCCAAAAACATTTCACGCGATGTCGGACTAATAACATGACCGTAATTTTCTGATTGAAATGCATAATTTTCCAAAAAATGATTTAATCTCAAACAGTAACACACAACTTAGAGATGATTTGAATGTCTTTTCAGCTGCGTTGAAGCCAATTCAATGCCGCCAGGTCTGATGGACTTTCATGGGATTTACCCTGTACCGCCTGCTCTGACAACGCATAATATCCACTTGTACAGAGTATGATGTGACAACTTTACATTTATGCTATTCAAATGACCACTGGATAGAATGAGTTTAGTTTTTGAATACAGACCAAGGAGGATGCTCTCCTTTACAGAATTTTAATTCCGGTACACGAAGTAAACGACTTTGAACTTTGAACACTTTCTTCACGGGTCTCTACCACCTCTCGCCGATACTTTCCCGACACGCTAGAGTTAGTCGCAATGAGGGACCGCACACTGTTTGCCTGTCGTGTGGTGTATAATTTCCCGATAATGCATGTAATACACATTGATGAAAGTTTCCGATACAAAATAAACAGACCAAAGCAGTGTGTGTTCCCAAAAATCCAAAAGGCGAATATAATCTCGCACATGCGTACTCATACTTAAGCGGTATTCTGGCACATTCTCAACGTAAGATTTTATTTCACATTTCTATGCATTGAAATCTTAGTATTGTCTCACTGCAGTATCGTGCGTTAATGTAAACTGAATTCACTTACGTAGCTCTTCATGTCTACAGATGCCTTGTATTGCAACAATAATTTGGTCGTCTTCTCTTTACCATTCCGTGCTGCCAAGTGTAACGGTGTATCACCAAGCTGCAGGAAAACGAAATACAAGCGGTTTAATCACACAGTATTCCATTCTTCACATTTAATTTAAAGACTTTACAGCCCGGTGATGTTTCTGATATGGTTAATGATTAGAATATTACTATGTTGTCGGAATGTCACAAACAAACATAGAAAATAAGTATTTAGTTTAATTCTAAGTCAACAGCTGACTCGGACACAGTGTGACAGAATTGAATATCATGATGATACCATGTAATGATCAATCGAACGATCGGTTTGTTGACTGACTTCATGTATATGTATTATCATAAACATTCCCATATCGCTCCATCCAAACGACCTGTTGCCTAAAATATTAGCCGGGATATTTCACGACAAATGTCGATATGGACGTTCCCCAAACTTCATTTCGAACCTACAAGAAAACAAAGCAAATACACACAATGGCTGCCGCTCTTCGTCAGTAATGCGATGTTCAGACATACAGCTTTGAAGGGCTTCTGGGAACAAGGACATTTTGGGACGGTAAACAAAATGGCCGCCACACCCCAGTCTGTAAGACGATCAGAGGGTCTATGATCAGGCGAACTAGAAGTGAGTTTAGAGCGGTACCGATTGTAACACCATGCTGTGACATAGACAGTTTTTTTCCTTGTGACTCTCGTTAGGTCCCGTTGTATTTTGGTATGGGGTTAAGTGAGATGATGATGATTGTTGTCTGATGTTGTATTTTTTCTGAATGGTTAAGCAATTTATGAATATTGCAAAAGAAGATGTTTCTGTTTTTGTGCGCGGAGGCGAGAAAATATGAAGCCCAGCAATTTAGATTTCCTTTTAATTTATACAATTCCGGGCATAGATAAATGGTAGCTCGGTTACTACTCAATATCGCCCTGTGTTGCATTAAGGACATTAGTATTATTTGTACTTCGTCAGACAATCGACGTCGTTTGTATCTATCACTGAACAAATGACACTCATGCTGATACAACACAGCAACAGGCGATGTTTAATTATAAGCTCTAAATTTAACTTGAATTGACAATTGAATATTACTGTATGGTAACAATATTGAATCAATATCTTTTAAGGAGGGTTTAGAGACAAATATATAAATGTACGTCCAGAAAGTGACATACGTTTTGCAGCGTGTTGCATGAAAAACAGTAACTTACTTTTTCCCTTGGAGTGGGATTGCGTATAAAACAACGTAGAAGTGTTACTTTAGGTTGACGGTATCGGGTTGAATGTAGAATTGACTATCGTTATTGTATGTACATGTATCGAACCCTCTGCTTGACAAACTCACGGGAGCTCGAAATCGGGTCATGGTCATTTTCGGTAGCTTTTCAACAAGCGAGAGGGAACAGAGTGATAGTCCATGTACTTTCAGTCTCGCGTATTTGTTTCGGTAACACTCTCCAAATTCAAGACAATAATTGTCTCTTTGTAGTTTTATATCGCCAGGGGTCATTTTTGTGCCAATCGGCCAATCGGTGAAGCTGTTTTTTTTTTTCAATTCGTTCTTTCCATGAATGCCTGGCCTGAGTACCACATCGCTTTTTATTCTTTGGGAGAACTCTCTTCAGATGCTCGTAGCTTGCCCTCATTTTCGATTTTTGAAGTGCATCTGCTTCGTCGTCAGTGCTTCGGTGGCTCCGTCGAATTGCTTATCATTGAGGAAACGCCTTATCGTCTTATGCCGATGTATATCTCTTGACGTTATTTTTTAAGGCCGAGATCGAACCAGGTTCGTAGTTATTCCCGTCGTCTTCCTTCATATTGATGGAAAATACTCAAGTATTGGTGGAAAGTATTCATTCAAAGCAGTTGCTGGGATATCAGTTTGCTCTCGACGGTCATCACGATGACTTTTGATAAATCGCCGCACATTGTTCACATTTCTCTCGGTCGCACTACGGCATTAAATTTTCGCCGAGATTTGATGATTTTTTTTCACATAATCTGTGTCATTTTATTCCTATCTTGGATGTGTTGGATCTTGTCTGTTCAAAGTCATCATTGATGTCACTGGCATGTTTTTAAACAAGTATCAATAAAATGCGAAAAAGCGCCATCTACATTTGGGCACATTATCTAATCGCCAGCGAAATAGAGATGTCATCTACAAGTGGTAAACAGTAAAATTCCAAATTACACAAACCGTATTACAGCATAATCTGTACTACACGGATAGATTTCAAGACCTAGACGTAGAAGATAGAATTTGTGAATTTTCTGATTTGCGTACCCCAGAAACGGAAACGCGTTTTCTGTTTTACTGTAAGGCATATGACCATCATCGTAGAATATTATATGACAAAATTATAGAAAAATTAGCAAACTTCAGTGACTTATCAGACCCTGAAAAGTTAATAATTTTTCATTTACAAATTGTTGTAGACCGTTACCACGCTTTGTTGAAGCAGCTTATAATGTCAGGAAAACTTTTTTGTATCACCAGTGCTAATTTATTGTACTTTACTGCTTTGAAGTGACCTGTAAGCCGGTGTGGGCTGGCTGCACGTATTGTATTTTTACAGTTTTGCATTTTGCATTTTGTCTCAGTTGCAGCGGAGAGCTGCGAGTGCAAATGTCACTATAATAAATATCCATACCATACCATACCATACCATACTACAACAAACAGTTTGACATGAGTTATTCTCTTAAAGGATTACATGATTAGTACACATAGGTAATTGTATTTTCCTCTTGATTATTAATCATTCCTAAGCCAATTTTTGAAAATGATATTACAGTTTATTGAAATCAACTTGTATTTCTATGGCTGGTACGTGACTATATGCCAAAGTGAATTGTTATAATAAACAGCCATTGAGATTCTGATGTGAATTTTGAATGCTTATACAAACAATCATAAAACCACGTTATTAGGTTGATTGGCTGTTTACTCATGAAAATCGAAATAAAAAATCCATGATTTATCCGAGGTGTTTCCTGTTTATGTCGTTATTGACAAGGCCACACTGTTTATGCACTTTTAAGTGATCACCATGTAGTCAAACATTCCACGTAGTATAAAGTGAAGTTATATATTGAAAGACAAAATACTAGATTCTTAGACTCTTGTTCAGTTATCCTTGTATAAGACGAAGTTATCTTTAACAGCAGTAAAGTCAATATGCAAGCAGCGTATCTACATTTCTCCATAAAACAGCATTATTTGATTTTATTGATAAGAATAGATTAAATGTTATATTCTATGTTTATTTGTGCTACATCTTTGTGGTTTAATTTCAATGTATATTCTTTAGAAATATACAATTATGTAGCGTTTAGTGTGCACTTTTCTATTTCGACAATAATGCAACCTTGTTACATTTTCTCGAAAACACGCATTGCTCTCCATACCATAACAGTCATGGTCTGAACTATGAATTCCTCGGTTAAACAATCTGTGGTTTGATATCACGTGAAAATATGTACTATAGCTATATACAGTTCTGTACCGTTCCGGGTGCATTATGGTCTCTCGACGATTGAGAAACCTTCATTTCTCGAAAGCAAAGCAATTCATTATACCCTTTAGTCAATGTATTTTCATCTAATATCATAACGACGTTCGAACTTAACATTTTCTATCGAACACGTTTAAATATAGTAGATTAAAAGCTATCATTTTAATGTCATCCTACTGCAGTACTATAATGATCACATAATCTTACTATTTGTAGGAGTACACAGTTTATACGTTTTTCATGAATACTATACACACCACACAATACATTGAGTGTGTCATCTTATTGCAGGTCTAACTGAAGCAAAATTACATTGGTTACATAAGGCAGTTCGATAACTTTCTTAATATAGTAAATATTTTACGCGAAGATTAGTTGCCAGATATACTGTTTTATTCCAAAATCCAGTTCAACAGTGTACACTAATCTAGGCTCAGACTGTACAAGGTAAAATAAAGCTAAATTTCCATAAAACACCAATTTATGTAAAGTTCAGAGCACAAGTTATTCTAACTACAGATACAAAGAAACGGTTAAATTAATTTTATGCCGAAAATCAACTGAAACTCGGGTTTCAGCGGGGCGTTTCTTTCACACTGGCCGTCATACTGTCGGCGTGCGCTTATCGCTTAGCAACAGCCAAGATTGAGGTCATAACATAGATAATAGCCTCCTTGTGGAGGAAAATTTATTATATATCGCAAGAAAATATTGTTTACTCTAGTTGGTGACTTTCCGAACTGATACAGCAACCATGGAAATGGCTAAATCGGTCATAAAAATTTAAAATTAATTTTATTATTCTATTTATTTACTAACTTTACTGAGTCTCGTAACCGATGATGGGGGGCATGCCCCATGGTCCCATGTATCATGGCCTTGAAAGTGGCACTAGGACTTAGGGTATCAGAGGTTATCATTTGTCCTGTCAGGAATCCGTCTGTGTATGCCAACAACAGCAACAACAACAACAACAACAACAACAAAAACGACAAAAGCAATAAACATAGCTAATGGCAGTACTATCAAAATCCAGGACTCTAGTTTTAGCATTATCAACGCCCGTCTTTTACCTTATGACCTGCTGGTAAGGGTGATAATAAGCCTCCGTGTTAGTGATTTGTAGAACAAATTCATTGAAGGGATTAGGGAGGAAACTAACAAATGCGGACTATTTTCTGTGAAATACTATACAGAGATAACGAAGGCAAATTCATAGCCACACAAATAAACAGACAAGGCTAGTGTAATTAAAATATTCATTATATTATATTTATTGACCATAACTTCTGGACGGAATATTTCTTTCAATACTCTGATTGCTGCGTAATATTGATATATCATTTGACATCCTTCCTTTAACATGGTCACCTGCATGCGTGCGAATTTGTGAGAATCATTACAATGCAATGGTGTATATCAATGTTTTCGGACTTCTAAAATGCGACAGAGCGTCTTTTTTCCGTTCGTGATTCAATATTATTCCTGTCCTGCCGGAGGATGATCATTATCAATATCTTGCTTCACAATGGATTACATTAGATGATAGACTTTTGGTCTGAACAAAATTAAGCCGAGTCGGTAATATAAAGCTGCTTTCTCGAGATTGAGTGCACTTCTATGACGACCCTCTATTCCCGATAAACGATAACCAACGTTTTGTATGCAGTATCGGATTTCTTTAGTGTACATAAAATGTATTAATGGTTACAATAAATTTTGTATAGACAGCGCCCAATGTAACACTGAAACTAACCCGTGTTAGATTATATTAGCCAAGGTATATTAGAATCCGAAAACCAGTGATTCTGGAGAGCCGCTTTAAATATTTGTGTGAAAGACTCTATTATTCAATTGAATACACTATTAGCAAAGGCCAGATAATTGGCTGAATAATGAATGGGTGCTGCAGTCATAAAATGGCGCCCCAGTGAAGCTCAGTCTCCAATGTCATGAATAATAAGTCATGTAAATTTATGCTTGTAGATTGCAGCGAGTTCGGATCACTTCAGCTACATTCCATCCAGGGCAAATTTTAGCACGCAATTTTTAGATTTGCGCACATCACGACTCGGTACGGTCGAGATGGCGACTGACAAAAGTGATTAGTACATAGAAAAGTACTTCTTTGGATTGCTTCCCTTTTCAAGTTAGGTTTCCATAAATCAGGATTTGACCCTAGTATATTTACAGTAACTTATTTTTCACCTAATATAGCATCACATATTCGTGACCAAATTTTAATTTAACTTTACAAACTGTAGTGCGGAGAGTTTGTAACCTTTGCAACGATAGGTCAACTGTTCTTGTCGGTTATTGGAGCACAGGTGGAGCACGATTTTTTTTCTGTCTTCATGCATTTCCGGGTACGATTGACCAATCACAAAACTAAGTGGATGTGCATTTTGTTCGGGCTCGCTTTTCATTTGTGCCGTACTAGGTTCTTGATTCTCGCTCACTGTAGCCCTAGTCACAGGCGCTTGCCTTCACGCTATCATGGATGTCCGGTTTAGTATATTCATTTCAAATACATGTATATGTCTACTAGATTCGACACCTGTTACAGCGAGATGACAAGCGCCCGTACTACGGCCTACACGTTAAAAATTAGCTTGCGCAAAGTAAATACAATGACGCATAGCCGCACCGGACATACCCAACGCTTCAACTGAATTTTGCCTGGTAGCGGTAGACATCGTAGACTCCTACTAACTCCACAACTAGTTATGAAGTTTGTTTTACTAAAAGTGATTGATTCAAATGGATTAAATGTGTGACATTTAGTTTTAGACATATTGAAATAACTCCAGAGGTTGACTTCATCTTGTCGGCGGGCTCGATCAAAAAAAAAAGAAATCGCACGTCGGAAGAACTCGCCGAAAAATTTTCCAAAAGCAGGAAAAAGAGAAATGTCCAATCACTCACTGTTAAACATAGTCGAGAGGGATGACGAAACGGCATTTTGTCCATGGTCCCTCCAACCAAAATTGCATCAGAGCTAATAATATGCAGAGAACAGTGTGAAATTGCAATGCACGCTGAGCGATTTCTGCTTTGAGCGATTGCGACCCGTCAACAACTGAGCTACTCACATGGGTGTTGCCTGAAATTGTAACATTTTGAGCAAATCATTTCGAGCGATTTTTACATGTATTTTCCTCCGAGCAAACAACCACACTTATCATATCACTGACACGACAGCGTGCATGCTGAGAGGCAGCGTAGCTACCTGTAACTGTTGCCACCATAGTTCATGTCAAAGCAATCCTCGTTGCTATCTTTCAACTTAAGTGCTTCGAGCAAAAAATATATTGGAAGCATCGCAAGATGAATCTTATACAAGTTCAAGCACTAAAAGGGCTGACATGCCAGCCACGACTACTTCAGAGTCTACCACGTGCACCGCGACCGTGTCCTCAGTGACATCAAATTCAACGTTGACAGCAGTGAAGCGGAATGACAAGCAACCCGGCACGGGAGAAAGTCACACTGAGTTTCAAAGCAGTTGGAGTATCGAGTATCCTTGGCTTCGCTCACAAGTTCAGGCCATCGAAAATGACAAAAAAAAAAGAATTTTGCTGTTCTGTATGCTGTGTGAGAAAGCAAATAAGAGGAACGCATTTACTCGTGGGTCTCCAGATTCACAAAACTTGGCGATAAAGCGTCATATGAAGACCGATGATCATCGTGGGGCTGCTGTGGCACGATCATCGCAGGATTTAATGCGTGTTTTTTTTCTAGTAAAGGACTTTCCGAAACTAAGGGAAAACAGCGAGCAGTCCTTTGTACGTTCTATTACATGGCTAAGGAGGAGATACCAGACCGAATATAAGGGTCGTTGATTGAACTGCAACGTGAAAACGGATGTGAATACTTGAAAACGGAGACTTACAGGCACCATGACAGTGTCAAAGCCATGCAGAGAGCATTAGCTGACACAGTACGTGAAGAAATTTCATTGAATTGAAATATCGAAAGTCATGGGTCTCGGCTCAGACGGGGCTCCCGTCATGACGGGTAGACATAACAGTGTCGGCGTACGATTGAAACATCAGAACGTATATCTTACCCGTGTCCATTGTGCCGCACACCGGCTGACACTTGCAGCAGCCAATGCCAGTCGCGGTGTCAAGAAAGTTACGGAGTATAAAAAAGACCGTGAGTAACATTTTCAACTTTTCAAGTATTCTGCCACAAGATATTATATATTACGAGACCTAAATAAAATTCTCGAAAGCGAAGATGTCCTGAGTTTAAAACAGCCTTGCTCAGTGCGATGGCTGTCTTTAGGCCGACCCATCAAAGGAATTTACGACAACTGGCCAGCACTTGTCATGGAATTCGACGAAGAAGTAGCACAACGTGACAACGCAGTTGCTGGCGGTCTCTTAAAGCAGATCAAACAATACTCGTTCTTGGCCATCACGCATTTGCTGATGGACGTACTGCTAATCATGGACTGTTGCAATCTTGTATTCCAACGAGAAGATGTCAACTTTGCTACAATCGAACCGATGGTCCAATTAACGATCGCGTCTCTACAGCTATCATTAGAACCAGACAGTCTAGGCGAACATGAGAGCAAGCTGACGAGGGAAATTGAAAACAATGTATATCGTGGTCATTTTCTAACTCACGTAACTGACAATCATGTCGAAGGTTATGCAAATGTCAGGCGTGACTTCATAACGCATCTCATCAAACGACTGCAAGCACGATATCCCAGTGAATATACTGATTTACTAATGTGCCTCGATAAAGTTCTAAATGCCAGCAAATATCCTGATCGTGATGTTGAGATCCGTGATTATGGCACTGAGTCTCTGGCGACACCGATTGCCCATTTTGGTGCTAATGGCGTTGAAGATGGCGTGCCAATGGTAGCCCCATTACATGGGCCCGATTTGTAAGCCGAGTTTACTCAAATGAAACTGACTTTGCGTGCCCACGGACGACACAATTTCAGTGAATCTTGTCGTATTCTGATAAACGAATATGGAAAGCTGTTTCCTATGTTCCGATTGTTATCCTGCATAGCTCTGGTGATTCAGGTTTCGTCCGTGCCCTGTGAACGGGGATTCAGTTGCCAAAACCGCGTACTCACAGCACAACGTAATCGACTACGTGACGATCATGCAGATGAGCTGACGCTCCTTTAATGGAAGGACCACAGGTTGCAGACCTTCCTTTTGACCGAGCAAGGGAAATCTTTGCTTAGCGTGCTAACAGAAATCCCATTAAATTCTAGAGGCACATTTTTAATGATTACCGGTATGAATTTTTACCACTGTTACAGTGTTATCTACAGCATTGGGCGAGAGACGTTACCTCTATGGTAACAGTGCCTCAGAATACCACGTTGTACACTGTCAGTGTATGTGCGATTTTGATCAGTTTCATATTTTTATTTTGCATTCATTCAAATTTGTTTTTCTGTTCAGTATGAATACCGGTACATCAAAATATCAAGTTACAATTAAAAATACCCTCGTTATCGTAAACATTCATTACAAGTGTCAAAAAAAGTAATTACAACATTTTTGCTTACGGTTGAATGCGGAAGTAGCCGTAACGCATTCAGATGACGACGATACGCATTTTTGCTAAGCCTTTGAGTACGTGGAACGCACTGCCAGAATTTTGACCGCGAACCGAATTTTCATACGAGAGAACGTCGCAGATCGGTCATCGGGCTAACTCACCTCCGGGTTCCCAACAGTCGCACTCGATCGATAGATTGTTCAGGTCCGATCGTGATCTCAGGATAAAAATCAACAAATGCACGCCCTGTTGAGGAAGCGATTCGACGCGTACACACAGAAGTTTTAACCCTTATTACATAATTATACGGTACGCGATTGGTTCTTTTGTACTGTGCTGTATTGAGACATAAACCAGGCTGATGTACTGCATGGGTGCGTTCATCAGCGAGGCCTAACAACCGACAATTATACCATGCATTTGTGTCTAACAGAACTTGAATATTTGAAAGCTGCAATACCATTATGATGTAAGCGAAAATCGATTAACCAATGTATGGTTAATACAAAGAGCAATTCAAGCCATAGGCATTAAATAATCCGCTATCAAACATTCCAAATTGGATTTCTCAACCCCCTCTCTCTCTCTCTCTCTCTCTCTCTCTCTCTCTCTCTCTCTCTCTCTCTCTCTCTCTCTCTCTCTCACTCATATCATGCTGTCCATGAAGATAAGCGTTGAAGGTAGCCGACGCTATGGTTGTAGAATAGATAAATTAAATTGCTAACCAACCGACAGGACCAAATACAAATTTGAAATAATGATGTACTATTATCGGTCATCGTGCAAAATGATTAAATTATTTGAATAAAGTCGAACGTCATATGAGCGGTGGGTCACTCTCTTTGAGTACAGACGTTGGTCATCTTAGCATAATTTACTCTCTTACATTTTGAAGTATTGCAGCGGGATAGTATGACCAGGACACAATAAAATGTCACAGCATCATACGATTTAGTGACTGTAAGGTTTAAGTAGAAGAGAGATACGTGAAATTGTTACAGCATTGTGATTCCGATATCAACATCGGAAACCGAGTCACATTTACTTACCTCATCCTTAGCATTGACATCTGCACCATGTTTAATCAGCAATTCAGCGACGTCTGTATGACCTACTCTAGAAGCCGCATGCAATGCTGTGGATTTGTTCTACAAAAATGTAAACAATGTTAAAATTGATATTCATCAATAAGAACTAAATCATGTCGGCATGGTAACAGGTATAAACTGACAGAAATAGTGAAATTAAAAGTCACAGTAATCAAGGAGTATGCTCTCCTTGTGATGGGAAATTAAAAAACACACAGCTTGCATATTGATATTTAAGGTGACAAATCAAATAAGAAATAAAAACTAGAAACGTCAGTAATTGATTCATAGTCGTCATTTTTCAAAAAAAATTACGAACAAAACAAAACAATGAGCTTTGGATGGTCCATAATGACGACTCAATTTAAAGTTGTTCTTGAGTACATTGGTCATATATGTATTAATATATATATATACTTTGTAACCCTTAGGTTGGTATGTATCGAAAAAGTCGCTGTGTCTTTTTGTCGGTGTATATGTAATACTTGGTCGGCATGTTCAATATCTTGGAAATAATTGATTCATAGATTACATGCCTGTGAATTGTATCGTCCGTAACATGGTACTGCGCGTACAATGAGGTCGATAATATTCGTTTTCTACGTCGGTGTAATAGGCTAGAAATTCCTCTTAGGTTGTTGGAGGTGGTATAGTAGCTCCTTCCTTGGTCTAATACCTTTTCGCTTACCCAATCAATTAAAGTTCACAATTTAAGAGTTTAAGGAGATTTAAATTTATACCGTTTATCTAATTCATTGACTCATTACCGGTTTTATTCTGCCGACATCCATGCCTGTCGTCTCCATTGTTAAGTGTTTTTGATACCAGCGGTCGGAATAATACATAGGAGGAGAATTCCCGTGTTTCAAAGAAAATCATTCATTGAAAACTGACAATGGCGAAGAAACGACACTGAAAAGAGTCTTATAGCTTTGTTGTATACCTTGACGGCATTTGTTTACATCAGTTTTGGAAAGTTTTTTCGTGCCGTGTGTATCAGTTTTTGTTTGATATTAAATGATGGTATCGTTGGTCGAGTACAAAAAATGACCCGCATAACATCATAACACAATAGTAGTGCTAACTCACACGAAGCAAATAGAAGTGGAACCAGTACAGTTGTTACTAAGATACTCTACCCGACTTTAGTTTTACTCAAAGACTTTTTCGTCGGGACAATAATTGAATCAACATTTTAAGGAAATCCAAAAAATCCAATTTCTTGTACACACGTGCATAATTTACCTAACACTTCAAGTTTTATCAAACGTATATAAATATACATTTATAACTAGCCGTGACATATCGTAGCAAGCCCGAACAGTTTAATTCGATGACATCTACGAGACTCTGACCCAGACTAAGTACGTAGCCACCAGTCAACGCCGGTGTCAACTCGTCAATCTCGATCCCGATGATCAGTGTTTATGTCTTACAAATTTTGATGTTTGCAGTGACACACATCTCTCATCCGCGGGTATCTCCAAATTTTGTAACTTGACGCTGTTCTGTTGTCCTAATCAACTACATATATCCATAGCGCGTCTCTGCAGAGTTCAGGCTACTGCTATATCTGACAGCTGATGTTTTGACTACAGTACTACGCTGCCGCTTCGATTCGAATCTATGATTTAAGGAATGTTATAAGATGAAGAAAATTTATCGTTGTTTGACGAATGATTTCAAATGTTTGCCTTCTTTGTCGCTTTGCGAAAATCATACTGCACTTATTTATACAGTTGAACTTAGGTTGAGATTTAGCAGTTTTGTATATCGCCACGTTCAACATCCGCAGACATTGAACCGTCCGTATGACTCGACTGGAGTGCTGATAATGTTGCTAAATTTTTATTTTCCAGCTATTGTTGTAAATGAGCATCCGATTTTCACCTGTAATCTAACGGCCGCTCTCCAAGCCGTCGATTGCGTTTGATACAATGTATGACGCCGGTAACGAATTATCCTACAGCACTTAGTCTATTGTGCTATATACCGATGTATATATGGATACTTGTGTGATGAGATCATAATCACAACTTAGTTCTACAAGACGAGCTTTCTTTCACGAATTTTGTAACAGCTCGTCTACGTTTGCTTTTGAATATTTTCCATCTTTTCGAGGTTTTAAACCCAAAATTCTCTTCGATTTCCATGGACACCATAGGCGTAACTGATGCTTATTATTCGACGAAATATCTTACGCCGCGGGAAACAAGATAAGACATAAATGCGAAAACGTGGTAAAGATAAATTTAGACGTAATGTTTCAGTTAAAGAGTGACCTGCATTTTTGGCCTTGCATGGACAAACACAACTTCTGAATGGAAGCAGATGTGCTTCTTTACTTGCAAACGACTTTCTGTTCATTTCTTTATCGAATGTACACCATTTGCGGAGAAGCCGCGAGGATACACTACAGGTTTAGATATGACGGTGGAAGCTATTGCTGATAATGGGTGAATATTGACAGGCTGTCTGAACATCCGGGTATCTTGATTCACAATCAACTGTAGTCACGCACGGTTTTTATGTTGCCGAGCAACCACTTAACATGTGAACTCAAGTGACCTTATTCGAATTACTCCAGTCAGACTAGCATTCACAGGCAGGTTTTGACAAAATGTTGACCAAATCATTTCACAAATCACTAATTAACATGAAAGTGTCCGATCGAGTAATGGACATTCAGAAAATTTGAAATCGAAACACGTAAATTGTCGGCATGTTAATCGACTCTCTTTAATATTGCTAATTGTACGTGACCACGGACCATTTCAGCCGCACGTGAACTGTCATTGTCGAATCATTTTCACATATACAGATTTTCTCAGGTTTGCGAACGATTGTAGATCTGAGTCGATCGATGAGCAAATTTTGCCGTCGGGTGGCACATTGATTTATCAAAACTCTTGCTTTGTCCTCGATAAACAATACAGAATCAACTTAAAGATAATCTACTGCATCGATTATACCAAGTTGACGTTGATGACATGGATATATAATCCATTTGGATTGATGATACAATCCACTACATCTTTCATAACACCTTTAGATAGCGATTATCAGTATTAGAAAATATTGTTGCAGGAACAAATCCTTGTATATCGTTGCAAGCACCAGTAGAAAGCAGAATTAAAGACAATTCAAAGTTTTGATTTGCAAAGTCAAGGTTAGCTTAAAGCTCAATTCGTTTGGTCAAACCGTAGTATTAACAAAGGCAGATTGCTAGCCTTTAGGTACAATGGCTTTTGAAACCTTCATATCAGTTTGTAAGCTGAATATTCTTCTTTGTTTGAAAATTCCTCATGATATGCTACTCCTTGTTTCATGTGTGTTGCTCTATTTTGGTGTGCTATTCTGTTCTATATGTCTCTATAGAATAACAATTGCACTGAAATTCATGTAGCTAAAGTACATTTTCATTTTAACAATATTGGCGGTCAACCACTTACTCTCTCAAAATTGCAGGTCGTTCAAGCATCATAGTTTTAGACAGACATACGTGCATGAGAATTGAGACATAGTATTTCCCAACTTATGTATTTGAAGTGGACTTTACGAGAGAATGTTTTATCTTGTCTTTCATTAGTAGGGTAGAAACAGAATGTACGATTCGAAAATTGAAAATCAGTAAAAAAATCTATATTGATGTTTGGACGGACTGTTCGCAATGTCATTTACTCTGAATGACATCCTGACTTTACCATCAATCATTCAATCAAATGCAGGTGAAAGTCTTCCGTGAGCTTAAATGAAAAGAATTACAATTTACATCTCTTCATCGCCACATATTTTGTACATTAGACCTGTACTTGAAACATCAAGTCATTCTTTACAGGGTTTCAAGACTTGTAATGTTTCTCAGAGGGTCCCGTTCAGATAAAGAATTCAATTTATCGATATTTACGATATTTGTCATCGTCTGAGTAAACATTGAATATTTGACAATTCTCAATTTATTTTTTTAATAAATACAAAAGTACTGTAACATAAGAATCAAAGTTAAAATAAAACTATTCAAAAATTTGTTCTAAATATGAAATCATTAATTTTACAGCAAACAACCGACTCCATGCATATTCACGTGATACTGTATAGTGATACTGTCAACAGTGACATTGTAAATTCGTTATCCATACAGACTTGCTCGTGAAAACAAATAGACTCTAGCCATGATTTTAGACCCTGCTAAGACAAAATTATAAATCGTACTCATACCTGTATGTTGCAGTTGATCATTTTTTTTTTACGCTAATGAATCATATGTGTCACGACTGATCGTACAACTATCAGTTCACCCTGAGCAGATGATTATCGGAAATGTAAATCTTACATAATTTAGTCCCTATATCAATTTAAATTATCTAATTCTCGCCACTATAAGCATACGGGTGTGCAAATATACAAAGTGAAACGTAATAAATATAATTGTATCACAGAAGATCGAGAACGTGGAATTTGAGCTGGGGGACTCTATGCGGCAGACGTTTTTGCTCCATTTCAATTTTGACTAGACTTGAAGATCAGTCTCTCGAGGGCGCTCTCTACGCCGCCTACAACTAGACGTGGTCTGTAACATTTCTGTTTGGGAACAGAATTTCGTTGCTACCAATCAGATTCACTGAGAAATTTATTTGCAGTTTTGAGATCTGTGTCACTCGCATAGAGCAAGCGAAGTGCATGATCAAAAACTATAGAACTCCGCCTATTTTCTAGAAATGTCAACAACAGGCAGACAAACATTGTAATTACCGCAGTATTATATCCATGGTGAGGCAACAACTCTGCCAAGCAACAGTCGTGATTTTACGTACTTTAAATCACTGATGTGAAAAACAGCTGTCCTTGTACGTTACACCGAGGCAGTGAGAAAGTGTTTCGTAGAGCCTAGAATTTTGCTGACCACGGAATAAAGGCAGGCTCTCTTCTGTACTGGAGAGGATGTTCTCTGTTTTGTCGGTATCACACCTCAATCTGAGGTGAGGAAATCATAGATATATAGGAGCTTCCCAAGTCAATTAGCCCCGAGCTTAAGGATATAGCATTTCACCGCAGGGCAAGTAATTGTTGTGCCCTTTCGCCCGACGGGGACTAGCGCAAATTAGGCGAGTTGGAAAATCAATCAGTATCAAACGAAATAAAGAACGTGGCATGTGTGAGTGTACGTCTTTGCAGCATTCATAAACAAAGACCTTTAAAATTCGTTGTAGTCATCAATGAAATTCTTTGAATAAACAAATTTATTACGACCATGCTTTGATAGATGAAATGACTTATGTGAATCACGGCCACTCCACAAAACGGACGTCCATCTCCTCCGTGTCGCCATAATGTGGCGTACTAGTTATCTTGACTGGCTTTGCGTTGCAGCCATGGCGGATAAGACATCAAATTGACTCTTCCCTTAGGGGCCGTATATTAAAATATTGCAATAAGGTTTGGTTTTACGTGTAGTTCAGTCACTTGAACTGAAATTCTACATTATTTTATCATAATGTTTTCTGTCATCAAAATTTGTGGTTTTGTACACCTTCCTAATATTCACATACGCACAGTCAGTGAGACTACCCACTAGTCTCCATGATCTGTACACACGGAGATCACTCACTGAACTGAAGCAAATTTATCCTGTACACAGAACAACTCAGTCCACCTGACAGGTGGTATAATGAGACCATCTTAGTTGCTGAAAACTTTATCTTGAAAATTGTGCAATTTTTAGCACCTCCAAACATCGACTTTTCATTCAATTTACTCTTGAATTTCAAACATAATCAATAATTTTGGAACATAGTTTTAACAAATAATCCTGAACTTAAATTGTAAGTTAAAAATTGTTAAGAAACTGATAAAATTGAATAAGCCGTTAGCAAAAAAATGTCTGAGCGAACAAATCAAGGGGGTTTGTGGGTAGCCTCACTCACTGTGGCACGCCTTACATCACATAGTTTTCTCATCTAGCCTACACATACAGCCATCATCTACATGTACCATCGCACATTGCGATCGCGATCGACACAACATTGAAATACATGCATGTGACGCTATTTTGGGTGTCATTCGTTGGAAATTTCATCTATTTCTGCAATTATTACTTGGATATCGAGGAATAGAATGGTGTTAACGCGTATGGCATTGAAGACACCGAGATATTCACAACATGGAGTGGGCAGCATTCCATTCAGATCACAGGGTATCTATTTTTAGTGGAGTGCATGCATGACCATTCATAGTTCTTGCATGCATACATGGTATGACTGTAAGGTATCTTGTCATTTTTTTTATTCATAACTTTCGTTACTTCAATGAATTTAAGCAAAAATGTTATCTTCATGCAAAGTGCAATTGTTTCCTCACATCTTGCAGTTGGAGAATAGGCAGTGAAACCATGAACTTCTTAAAATTTAACAAGTAAAGTTCTATGGTTGAACTAATTCCAACCACATGTGAATGTATGTGAATGTTTATATTGACAATGTTATAATTTGTGATGACCGCAATGGTAATTGATTGACAGTCTTGCCATGACAAGCATACCTATTATGCAGAGAGAGCTTAGTCTAATTAAATATTAAATAGCAATCCGCATAAACTTCCCATATCGTAGCGACAAGAAACACCCATAGGAGTGACTAAATTTCTTTCATCTTCACGTCGCATGTGACAGACCGCGTCCAGTCGTAAGAGGAGGGAAGCGAAGGCAGCGTCCTCCTCGAGCAACGGATCTTTCTGTGTAGTAAAGTCCCTCACTTCTATAAATGATTGTATACCATAAATAAGAGTTATTTTTCCCTAAATTCAAAATGAATGCAGCTCTGTAATTTGTATATAACCTAAGAGCTTAAACAAACAGTTTGAGAGTTTTGTAAAATGCCGTGATACCTTTTGTATAATTAGTAATTTTTAGATATATCAAATTTAAAAGAAAAGGAGCAAGTTACTTTACCTTAATTAATATTCATGAATAGCTATTTGTTTTGTTATGACTGGTAATTTGTATTATTGAACTCTCTCACAGACCTGTATACGAGTGGAGGCTGAGTTTATATACCAAACCAAAACCTTCAAATTAGATTTTCCACTTGCATTGTCTTCATCAACGAACTCAGTCTTGCAATGCCCGTGCAATTCAATTGGAGTTAGGTGCGGAATTATGTCCCTCGACGTGTTCCTGTTCTAAACTCCATGTATTGTCAACGGGAGCTAATTAGGCTAAACACGATAAACACAGCTAAACACAGCTAAATACAATATTTAGCCCGGTCTAAATAACGTTCTCAACTTTCTAATTTAGCTGGACTTTAGATCGGCTCTGAGGAGTCCAAACTTTTTTCCGGCAATATATCCGATAATTATGATATTTAACCCGATCTAAATAGCGTTCTAAAAATTCTAATTTAGCTGAAGTTTAGATCTGCTCTGATTTTTTTCCGGCGATATATATCCAATAATCACGATATCATAATTTAGCCCAAATCTAAATAGTGCTCTAAACTTTCTAATTTCGCTGGATTTAGACTTAGATTTAGAAAATTCGAATTTAGCCTTCTAAAATTCTCGCAAAACCTTCTAAAAACAATAAAACACAATTCCGCACCTTACTGGCAAGTGAGCGTTATCACCCGATCTTCTAAAGGCTTTAGGCCGAAGAGGATACGGGTGTCCGAGATTAGTTCATCGAATAGGCAATGAATCGTAATATTTGGACAACGGTTGGACTTTGATTTCTCCAATAACGGAGATATCTATGAACACAGACCGTTGTTAATTCCAGTCGGAGGTTAACTAACGTTTCAAGCAAAAATTGCCCCGAAAATAAATATAACTCGTCATGACTTGCTGGGTCACCCTTCGACACACGAGATTCAGTGAAATCTCGACCCTTCCGTGCTGCACTTAACTTACTTTATTTGTTTTAATTTAGCGATCGGTCATGTGAGATATCGGCCTTAACATACGAACAATATTTCTTATATACTTTGTTTGGGGATTTCACTGAATTAATTTTGTAAGATGAAAGATGTTCATAATACTCACCCAACCCCTAAAGTTACCTCTACCATTGACATCATATCCATCATCTATCAAAGACTTAACCCTCTCAACATCACCTCGCTCTGCTGCATCAATGAGATTCTGTAATAGTAAACAATAAGTTATACCCTGCTATATTCAGATTTCTGTAATGGTAAACAGTTCGTTATACACTGCTAAGCTCAGATTCAGACTACATGTAGGATGATAAAAAGTGGATTAAAATGGATTTCAGTACCAAGCCCAGGGCTTGTTTACACTAATACAATTTAGTGAGTTGTATAATATAATCTTACAGCACGTACATTGGCGGGTATGCAGAATATTGTCTGATGCGCAATACTAGGTGCTTATATGTGTCATATACCCATCTTCGTTTTTGTTTTGTTTTTGTTTTTTGTTTTCATTGATTGCCATGGACAGCAGTACGAAGGAAAGCAAAGCTGACACAAGATGGTCATTTTATCACTTCCTTGTGATTTTGAACATTAATTGAACTCATCTAATAACTCAACTAATACAGGAAAATGCACTATAGATCACTGTTCATAATTTGTTTCATATACTGTGATCTATTGTTAGTATAACATATTTGAATTTGTATATTTCTTGATTTCAGAAGTATTCACAGAAATACTGTCTATACAACAATGTCAACGACTTGAGCTTTGACCAGTGCCAAGATGGAGATAGGTAAAGGGTACAACTTGTGCAGCTGTATATCTAGTAGTATATTTGTAGAGTAGCTTTAAACGTATTTTAACCCTTTGACCCAAGCTGGAAAAAAAATCCGTATGACATCATAAATCACCAGGGGTCAAAGTGTTAAATTCTACGAGAATACCGATCCGCGAGGACTATGGTTAATAACGTTTCTTACCTTTTGTTACCATACTGAAACATTGTTATTAAACGATCGTGATTAAATGCATGCGTGAACGCCATTATCTACAAACGCTGAAAATTTCCACCACGAACTCTGACCTTTTTACATCAAGGATAGCGATGATCATTCTTGTTAGAAAAGAGCGTGCATGTACCTTGTAATGCACTAGACAAAGTTGTTCTCCTTTCTATGGGATTCTAGAAAGCCATGCTAGTAAGATTTATTCATACACGTGAAATAGATAGAGCTGAGCTTTCCAGTCTGACAGATTCATTGTATAATGTGTTAAGTTTTACCGAGTAACATTGCATACCCGTCAAAACTAGAGTAACGTAGCACAGTTGAATGAACTCTTTACATGTTACATACTACAGACGTAAAATCGTGCGAAACAATCGTGGAGTCTGCTAACCTGGGGATCCCTGTATTCGCTGGTAGCCATGGTCATGCCATAGACAATGCTAGGAGATCATCAAACTTCGTTACTGGCGTGCACCTTATTGACGTCCTGGCACTCTGTCGAAACAAATATGGCGTCACTCAATTGGTCCCGTGACCGAACATACACACATTACGGGTAAATCATTAACTTCTTACCTCCCTATTTCAATACAAGCAACAGTAAACGTAAACGGGTGTATATTGATATCTCTCTTACCTTGTCAGTGCCTGTTATGGAAAAACGGTTTCTTTATGTAAGTTATTTTCACAGCAGGAAACATTGAACAATAGAAATAATTCCAAAAACCGATATAATGTTTTTTATGAATATATCTCTTGAAAAGACAAAAATAAGCACTCTATGATAAACTTTAACGTTTACAGACAAGTATTGCGATTTTTAATATAGACACAGTAGTTGAGGTGAGTTTGTAACATTCGTATGGTGGAAGTGACACAAGTACCGAGCGATCTGTTACATTGAGATATCTAGGTACTCTAATGATCAACAATGAACAGTGGCAACGCAAAAATGTAGACTGTGGTCAACTTGATAACACTTTACCAATATCTGAGAGGTCACACTACGGACATATTTGTGTTGGGTTGTGATGTAGTGACATTATACACCTACCTTGAGGTAACCTGATCGATGACAGCATTTAAGTATAATGTTCTGACACATCAATTGTATTTGTGCCCTTGACCGATATTGGCAGTGTCACATAGGCATAACTGTACAGGTAACGCGATATCAACAAACCTTCGTGCCTCATAACCCATATCATAATACATGCTTTGATTGTGATCTTAGGCATTAAGCGACGAAATCAACAGTTGACATTTCTTGACCCCATCAGTACACATAGAAAGTTGGTGAGTAAGGGGTGACATGATAGTCGTATCAGTTGTCGATACTATTCTGCTGTTAGGTCATTCCACTTCATTGGAGGGTTGTGCTACACTTTGAAAGCGAGCTACTTAAATGTTAAGATGCAGAAACTGTTTTAAAGGGATATTTACTTTTAAACTCTCCACCACTCAGCACAAATGACACTCATGCTGATACGACACAGGAACAGGCGATATTGGGTAATAACCGATTTATCATATACCCATGCAAATAACTTAGGGAATTTTTACTAATAGAACGAAAAACCTTATATTTTGAGGCTTTACTTTATTACGCCTTGCGCACAAATATCAGAATGTTTATGTGAACAGGCTTCATTCATAAAGTATGCGACGAAGATGTCAACATCACGCGCGACATCGCTGCAAGTCGTCCATATCTCAATGAAACCCAAGAAGAAAGACACTGGGATACAAAACTCGTCATACAGAAGGAACATTTTAAGGTCCAATATGCTTTTACAACTGTAACCGATCAAAAACTGCTCAGCTTTAATTCTATCCTGATTTCGATCGTCGTTCGGCACGGAGCTCGCGCGGAGAGGACGCCATTTTGTTAGTTTACCCTTAGAGTTGCCATGTCAACCGTCATCGCGCGCGCGACATCGCTGTCACGCCACGCGCTCACTACTTGTTCGGTGGAGACCGTGCACAGTGCCGGCGCCGTGCGAACGGCAGAATGTTTGCTAGAACTTGACCAACCAAAAAAAATACTATGGAAAAAAAATTCAAGACTCAGCGTGATATTTCAGAATTTTGCTACTAGAAATACCACTGTTCCTCGAAGCCCTTCAAGTTTTTACGTCGGCGACATTGCTTCGCAGGCGGGTAGTGGCAGCCATTTTTTTGTTTACGTTGTTTACCAACAAACTGCTAATGTAGTTCGGGAAAACTCTAAAACTGATGACGTTCAACATGCATATCTCGACGTTTAACGTGAAATATCACGGCTGATATTTTACGGTGAAGGTCACTAGGATTTGAGTCTTTCCACAGTAAAGCGCAACATTTGACATTCCCAATTTTGGAGCTCTAGCTTTTTCAATGATAACAGCATTCACACAGAATGATATTATTTTTAGTAAGTACTACATATGAACATATATAAAAAATAATATTAAAGCTGTATGTCGAGCTCAACAAAAATTATATATTTTTATCTTTGTAAATATGGCCTCTATTTGCTCACCATTTTGTGACATTTTGTACCCCTGTTACATTAGGAAGGGATATTTACAATATTGATACTATTTGAATTGATTTCAAATGCAAAGTAGTACATGTAATGTATTATAAGCAATTACGAACTAAATTTATTCTTAGAAAAAAAACACTAGGGAAAGGGCCAAATATTATGCCCAAAAATATTGCTAACGCATGTAACTATGTCTGTCCAACTCTATGCGAATTGATAATATGAGAACAATAAATGTAGTGAAGGCTGTAAGCTGCAACAAACCACTCATACATTTGACTAACAATGAAATCTTCCACTATGTAACATTCTTTATTCTGTCTTTATTGAAGCTTGGGTTCTCTTGCAGTTAAAAATATTTCTGGAAGGCGTCTGTCCACATATTACACGCGTTAACTCATTTCCAAAATCAAGATTTAAAAAAAAATCTTTTGGTATACATTGCTGAAATGGTGTCATTTTAGGGTGCCCTAAATTTCATGTTTTATGGCGCAATTGAATATAAACCAATGGCCACCATTACTGAGAGAACCTGAATGGAAGGATGTCTGTCCTCCTTGTTTCACGCGTTACCAGTGTTACACGCGTGGAAGTAATTGTAGTTTAATTAAATACTGGATAGAATAATGTTAATTTGTTTTTTAGTGTGATAATTCTATCTGTATCAGAAAGTTACTGAAAGCTTTCCTTACAACTATTGATGCACCTTAGATGCCCATATCGTTTATGAACAAATTGGACGGAACTGATGATGTCTGTCCAATGTTACATACGTTATCCCATAGACAATACAGGGGTCTTCCCTCTGTTGTCTATATGGTTATCCACAGAGCCAAATTAAAACAATTCACTTCATAATTCTGAGGTATTTAACTTCGTCATGACATATACATATATAAATCAATCAAGTACATTTATTCAGATTGGAACACACACAATTTGTGTATAAAGCCAATCCAGTGTCTGTCCATGTTACATACGTTGCCAGTTGCCATAACATTGCATCAGATATCCTCCTCTTCTGATAATATTTAAAATTAAAATATCTTCTGAAGTGTGTTTTTAGTTCTTGTAGACTAATGTGTTTCTTTCAAACTTGGCACAGGGATCATAATGGCATACATGTGATCAAATACAATACAATGTCATGTCTGTCCATGTTACACACGTTACTGTTGCCGCGACAATTTGCCCTCCTTCTTAAACAAAGAAATTATTTATCTTAAAAAAATATTTTTAGATGACACAACTGTAGTACTGTCCACCCACTCAACTTTTAGATTCAGATTAATAAATTTAATTTTCGACCTTATTGTCAGAAAGTGGTTGCACTTTACTGTGGAATGACTCATTTAGCAATATGGGCATGGATATATGATAATGTTTCTATATTATCGTTTATAGCTCACCTTGATAAAACTATACTTATATAAACTACCTACTTGACAAATGATTGACGTCTTGTGTCTTACAGTTTATACAATGCAAGATCCGAGGTACATGAATATTCCACATTGATGAAGGGTCATTAGCATAGAATTTTACTACCGAAACAATGCTCATTAATGTAATCTGCATATTTGAATACCATTATACCTCGCAACTTGCACTAATAGTTACAGTTTGTATCCTAAAAAAATTACTGATTAATTACTGATTTAGAGGAAGCGATGTAGTAGAGTTATCTCGACCTATTTTTCCTGACCGCGAAGTGGTGGAGATCCGACAGACACTCAACGTCGCGTTCCCTCTACGCACGCGCAAATCCACTACACACAGAGTGTTCACCTCACAAACGCGTGGAAACGACCACGTTGAGGAATCTCAGTCAAAACATTTTAAATTAAAAGTAACATTAATTTTACACAACCTACAATTTGAAGCAAGCCAATATTCTCTTTTGACCTTGACAATTGATGCCATGGACGAGTCAGAACATAGAGCATAGAAATTCCGATATGTCATAGAAAAGTCAATCTGCAGTAGTCTCACCCTAAGCAAGGTACTAAATAAGAAGATTTACGATTAACAGAACCCTAAGCTTGTTTACTTAACCATTCGTGTTCGCCCTTTGATAACATTAAATGCAAGCTATAAAATACCTTTGTTCCAAATAGATAAGAACAAGACGTGAAGCTGATAAACATGATTGTTTATGACTTTATTTAAATTGACTATGACAGAAACAATTATGATTTGCGGTGTAAAGACAAACAGGGTGGAGTAAACAACTAGCTCCAGGATGATTAATTAGAGAGTGATAAAAATAAAACTTATCAGTACTTGTCACCTGTTGAAAATTGTCGAAGCGACATATTAATACTTGATTAAAACTGACGCAGTAGACACGCCGAACTCATTCACATAAGGGACTGGTCAGTTTCTTCGGTTGGGGGGGGGGTACAGATTATTTCAGCTCGCTCAATGGTGTGCGATTATATATATATATATATATATATATATATATATATATATATATATATATATATATATATATATCTGTGTGTGTGTGTGTGTGTGTGTATAACACGTATTTCGTTACTGTTCATCTACATAGAGCTAAGCATGTGTAAACGACATACACCACAAACTTTTATACTTTCTCGCGAGTATCTTTTGCTTTGTGTCCATAAGTTACATGGAATACGACCATGACCTCCCGAATAATTCTTTATTTAGAGAATGAGTTGTACTAGAGTAATCTCGACTTTTTTACTGACCACGATGTGGTGGTGATCCGGTAGAAACATACTATGTATCGCGTTAACTCAACGCGTGCGCCAGTCCACTACCCACTGCTCAATGCGTCCAAACCTTGCTGAAAATTATTATACACGATCAACCTTTACAATTATTGTAACTGAGGAGAGCATACGATATGCCGCTGTCATAGAAAGGTCAATCTGCAGAAGGCCTACCCTGGCAAAGTATTAAACAAACATTGACACAGTCTAAAATTAGCATAGCCGGTATTTACTTAGTCATACATGTGCCGACAGTACGCCCTTTGATAACCTCAACGCAAGCCTACTAAATACCTCTGCTGCTAGAAAGTTGGAATTGGTCCAAGTGTGATCTTAAATGAAAATCGATGACGACACTTCAAGCCGATACATAGAACTGTTTATGCCTTTATTCGAATAGACTATGTCAGAAACAAGAGATGATTTACAGTTTTATTATTTTCATGCTCCAATACATGACTGAAACATTTACAAAAACTGCGAGTCGACGAAGTCCATGAGACTGAAAAATACCAAATGCTGTATTCGTGGATTTATCGCAGGTTTTATGGGTTGAAAAACGTAAATGCGTTATTCTGGAGTATTAAGGATGCAATGGGACTCCTTGATGTTTGGCCGAAATGTGTTTATGGTGACCTTCCTCGTATATCTAGTAGCTCTGATAGATTTAGCGTCCCTGGGCCTTTAAAAATGATATACTAAGTGGTTGATGCTTTGGCGATAGGAATGCATGTTTCCATGATCAAATCGGATAAAAAAGAAAATAAAAAATAAGAAAAATATAAAACTCAATATCACATGTGATCACGGAAATACTATCATTTTAGTGAGAATAAAAACCTGACAAGGCACTGCTTTGTAACCGTGACCAAATGTACGTGTACTCAGGACTAGAATATCTGCAAATGTCAAATATCACCCAACTGCTTTTATTTTGTATGCAAATTTATATCTACGTTTCAAGATATTCAGATGGAAAATCATACTAAAGGACTGTATGCAAACGCTTTTGGCGACTGCTCTCCCGCTACGATTCGGATAAAAAGAACCAGTTCCTACAACTTACAATTCTCCGACCAATCGCAAAACCTCTCAAACCAGGAATGCATAATGCTAACACATGTTTTATACTTGAAACCTCTAGACACATGATAGAGATTCACTCAACACCTGTCCGCAACGCATATCTTATGTTGACCTCCAGAAAAAAACTAGTTTAGATGACTGACTTGTGTTCAATCGTTCACCCTTCCATGTCGCGGTTACCGAGACAAGTCGCCCCAGCGCCCTCAGTACTGTGCACCAGCGGCGTATAAAGTTATAATCAGCCGTCAAAATGCACTTCAAAGAGCAATGCAATTTGAAAAAAGCAGCAAAAGGTAATCATTGAAATCACCATGGAGACTAGATGACTTCATGTTCTTTATTAGCTTCAAATGTTATGTGTTGCCATTGGGATGTGACGCTATATTCCAGTCTCAAGAATGCAAGGCAAAGCCTACACCAGCGACATAAGTAGGTCTAAGTGGTGTTGCTTGGTTACCAACGGACACATTTAAAAATGTTTATAACTAATCGTATAATACATGCGTTGTCAAACGAGTACAAGTTGGCGCAGCCGGCAATGCGCATACAGGGGCTGGCTAGTCACTTCGCACATAGATGATTAGCAAAACGACTACCTAGACGACTGTGGTGGCACATACCGACGTGACTTCAGGGTTAAACGTGCTAGAAGTAAGACATATGGGACAATGGCTAGGTCAGTGCAACTCAACAGCTTTGGCATGAATTGACAACTTTCAGTTCCACCCTGACAAGTATTGCCCAAGCTTGTAAATATATTTATGTCGAAGCATATGTTTTTGGGAGGGCAGTTCACATATATATGACAAAGGTAAAAGCTGAGTGGTACGACCGTTTTTCAAACGCCCGTTACTTGTGAAGTAGTTTTTACAGGTCAGCAAACCGTTATTGCTATCACGTATTCTATCACCCTTCATCCGGTCTATAAAGGCAAAAAGGTCAGAGTAAACAAACGAGCTAGACGATGATTAATTTAACAGTGCAAAGGGTTTCAAACAAAGCTTATCAGTACTTGTCACAAGTTGAAGATTTATATGGCAACACATGGACGCTTAAAACTGTTTCAGTGAAAACGCCCTGCTCCTTCAGTTAAGGCTGTCACGTACTGGTTTTGTGTTCTACTTACAACCCAGAAACAAAAACACGGTGACCGTATTTCACCACTCCTATCAAAGAGAGTAGGCGCGCGTCAGTTTTGCTGGTTACCATGTTGATGTTCATATTATTGTATGTGAAATTCCAAAGCAAGCAACATAGATCGCGAAACCAAGCCAAATTACAACACGACGCACAGGCAAATGAATACTGGAAATGAGTAGTCTAAAATATGATATTATTTTCATAATTATTAAAAATAATAAATCGTTTTCATGAAACATTGATATCACTTAAACCAAGTCATTATTTCATCGCTGTAGGTGTATAAATTGTGTTTCGAATGGGCAGCCAGCCGCAGTGTCCAGTATATAACGAGTCCCCTTGTATATACTCGATAGTATACTGGACGCCCCGGCCGGCCGCCCATGTCATACACAACTCATACACCTACAGCGATTTTATCGACTATTGCTCCACAGGAAGGGAGCTCAACCTGGATGAAATAATGACTCTGCTTTTGTGATATCAATGTTTCATAATTACGATTAGGCCTAGGTTTAGGAGTAATAGCTTTAAAGTGGCTTGGCGAAATGCTCCAGACCTCGTTGTCGTGACGGCAGCAACCATTCAGCTTGAAGGACTTCAAAACTACCAGAACAAAAGCTTGTTGGCAACACGCCATTATCATCAAAACAATGAAGACGAAGTTTACGGTCGAAAATCTTTCATATTGTCCTCTATTTATGTCTAGTCAAGAAAGATGCGTGCATACAATTTCAATATAGATTGGGTATCATTTGTGCTGAATTCATAAAATCACGGTCCCTGCACAAAATTCAGCATCTTCGTGGCGAGGTTCTACATGCACCATGTGTCAGAGCGAAGTCCGACATCTGTTCTTAGCGGCGTTTCGCTGTCACGTTAGGGTTTACATCACGGAGTACAGGTTTGAAGTCTAGTATGTAGTTGGCCTAATTACAGTCCTCTCAACACACTCTCCAATTTTGCTTCAGTTTCTGGGCGAGACCGTGTCAGAGCACAATTATAAACATTGCACATACTGGCAATATGTCAGCAAGGTTACCAGAGGCGACAAACGCTGGCAATAAATTTTGTAACCAACGTTAGAGCAAATTAAACACGGTAATTAAGCCACTGTATGCCTGAGAGGAGAACACACTGATGCGAGAACCTTGGATTGAAGATTTCGTCTTTAATCATGTCCACGCATGTTCGAATCAACGATGCCAACTTGATGCTGGGAGAGTGTAACGCATCTCACGCAGGCACATGTGCTTTTTCAGCTGTGTATGCATTCAGAGTTCATATACCCGTTACTAACGTTGTACTCTTGGTGTATCACATGCAATACGTATACATGATATCAAAGTGTGTAAAGAACATGTTTGATCAATGTATAATTAATAATAAATCAATATTCTCAAACAAAAAGAACTTATAATTTCACGAATTTAGCTAACCCCTGACGGATTCTTTCCACATCCTTTATTAGGCGCCGTTCGGAAATGTAAAAAGAGAAAAAGTGTAGTCGCCTGCAATTATTCGTGTGCTGGGAGAATCTATCAATGTGCAACACAGCTTAAAGGTCAATTCCTTATCCAGGCTAGGAATACAGCTAAAACCTACCAGCTGAAGGATATTTGACATGTGTATGTGTATATGATGTCGGATTGCCCTTCAAGACTTTACCGATATAAGAACCTCTATTTAGAACGCGATTTGAACTAATTTGGGAGAATTGGATGTTCATATTTTTCCAAATCTTCAAAAGTGTTAGGTGCCCTATAGCTGAATGTTACAATATTACAAATTACTCATAAAAACAAGTGTTTAACGTCCAAAGAAATTCAGATGAGCTTACATTTGCAGAGTGGACCGACATTACTGAAGCAATCAAATTATACCAAATTAGTTCCAACCGTACGTGTTTAAGAATTACAACACCGAACGTTTTCCTCGCGGCATTCTGAAATTAGCGACGAAATCAACAGTTGATCATTCTTTCTCCTTGCAGTACTCATGGAAAGTTGGTTGCTTAGGAGTGATGGTAACCATATCAGTTGTTGATATTACTCAGCTGTTTAGCCACCCCACTTCAGGGATGGGTTGTGGAACACTTTTATGAACTGTCAAATCATTGAGGTGACTACACATGTCTTAGTGATATTAACGACGTTCAAAGGTAGATGTGATAGGAAGGCAGGGGTTTGTAAAACTATCAGTGTTTTTTCCTGATCGTAAAAAAATATCTTCAGCCATTCACGAAACATTTATGGGGCTAGCAAAAATCGCGCAATTAAAAAGTTGAACTCTCGCTATCATAAAAAAAGTGCTTGATCGAGTTGCTGCGGAGCGCACGAAGCGAGCAGCTTTACGGCATCTATGAATGCAGCGTGGACATATTATCAGTACCAGTCGGTTTATGTCCAAAAATTGTGCATCTTTCTAGACATTCCAGATGACGAATTTGCCATGTCAGAAAGGACGCTGTAACTGGATTAGGGAAAATGTGAAGTTCGTACATCGTTGTAACACATGTACATCGTCTGCTTGTATACTTTTTTCTGTCTATCTACGTAGAGCTAAACCTGAGCAAACGACCTGCACCACAAACGTTTGACTTTCTTGTGAGAATCTTTTGCTTTGTGTCCAATGGTTTCACGGAATACGACATGGCCTCCTGAATAATTACTAATTTGGAGAATGCGATTTAATAGAGTAGTCTCAACTTTTTTACTGGCCACGATGTGGTGGTGATCCGGTAGAAACATACTATCAATCGCGTTCACTCCAAGCGTGCGCAAATCCACTACCCACTGATCAATGCGTCCAAACCTTTCTGAAATTACTTTTAAATTATTTTACACGATGGACCACTTGAACCGAGTCAATGTCAGCTTCTGACCTTGACAATTAATGTAACTGAGATATTCTGCTGTCATAGAAAGGTCAATCTGCAGAAGGCTTACCTCAGCAAGGTATTCAACAAAACATTGACACAGTCTAAAATTAGCAGAGCCGGTATTTACTTAGTCATGCGTGTTGCGACAGTACGCCCTTTGATAACCTCAATGCAAGCCATAAAATGCCTTGCTGCTAAAAAGTAGGAATTGCTCCAAATGTGACTTTAAATCAAAATCGATGATGACACGTTGAGCTGATAAACAGAACTGTTTATGTCTTTATTTGAATAGACTATGTCAGGAACAACCGATGATTTACATTTTTGCTACTTTTATGCTCCAACAAACACAGCGAGTCGACCAAGTGCATAAGACTGAAAATATGATATGCTTTATTCGTGGATTGATCGCAGCTTTTACGTGTTGAAAATCGTAAATGGGTGCTTCTGGAGTAAAGATGTAATGGGATTTCTAGGTGTCTGGCTGGAATGTTCTCCTTGTATATCCAGTAGCTGGGGTAGATTTAGCGACCCTGGGCCTTTACAAAATACATTATGTCGCCATGGTCTAAAATTAGAAGAAAAAAAAGAAAAAGAAATATTAGCAAAAAATGTAAAAATCACTGCCACATGTGATCACGGTTGATTAAAGAAATACTAATTATATTCCCCTTTCAGTGAAAAAAAAGCCTGACAAAGCGCTGCTTTGTAATCGAACGTACTTGTACTCATGACTAGAATATCTACAGATGTGAAATATCACCCAACTGCATATATTTTAATCTACATTCTCAGATATTCAGATGGAAAATCGTTATATGGCCGGTGTGCAAACGCGTTTGGCGGCTGCTCTCCCGCCACGATTCGGAAAAAAAGATCCGTTCCCATAACTTACAATTCCCCTAACTCACCGCAAAACCTCTCCCAATCAGAAAATACTGACACATTCTCCATCTGTAAGCCTATCGTCACATGATAGAGATTAACTCAACACTGGTCCGCAGGGCATTTTTATGTTGACCGCTATAAAAAACCAAAATTGATGTGACTGCCTTGTGTTAAATAATTCACCCTACCATATAGCGATCGCAGAGACAAGCTGCCCCTCGACTTCAATACTATGCAGAACTTGCGTAAGAACTTCTAATCTACCGTCTCTCTGTACTTCTTTACACTTCATGTACACAAAGAGCAAACGATCATCTTAGAAATCACCATGGAGACTCTATGACTCCATGTACTTTATTACTGTCAAATATTTTGTAATGCCACTGGAGTGTGGCGCCAGATTCCTGTCACAACAAAGTAAATCAACACTTAACCAGCGTGAGAAGGTTCAGTGATGTTGCTTGGCGACACATGGACACATTTGAAACAGTTCATTGCTAATCGCTTTATACATGCTTTATCTAACGAATACATGTTGGCGCAACTAGCGATTGTCAGATCTCCATGGCGCACACAGAGGCTTGGCTAGTCGCTTCGCATATAGGTGATTCGCAAAGCGACTACACAGGCGACTGTGATGCATGGCGCATATCGACGTGACTGCAGGGTTGCAAGAAATAAGACATATTGGAAAATAGCTAGGCCAGAGCGACCGAACAGTTGTTGAGTGCATGTTCTACCCTGACAAGTATTGCCCTTCATCCGGTCTGTAAACACAAACAGGTCGCGGTAAACAAGTGAGCAAAACGATGATTAATAAGATAGCACAAAGGGATACAAACAAAACTTATCTGTACTTGTCACAAATTGAAGATTTATATGGCGACACATTGATGCTGAAAACTGTTTCAATGAAAACGCCCCGCTCCTTCAGATAAGGCTGACACATACTGGTTGTGTGTTCCGTTTATAACTGAGAAACAATAACACGGTATTTTACCACTATATTAAAAAGAGTAGACGCGCGTCCGCCCGATTACATATACATATTTTAGACTATTGATTTCCAGTTTTGGTGTGCGTCGTGTTGTACGCGCGTCAGCCCAATTACAACACGACGCATAGGCTAACTGGAAATGAATAGTCTAAAGTATGATATTATTTTCATAATTTTCAAAATTGAACTATGAAACTATGAATCTCCTTTTATATACTCATAGTATACTGGACGCCCCGGTCGGCTGCCCATGCCATACACAACTCACACACCTACAGCGATTTTATCGACTATTGCTCCGTAGGAAGGAAGCTCAACCCGGATGATGTACTGACTCTATTTTAGTGATATAGATGTTTTGTAATTACGATTTATTAGTTTTAATAATTATGAAAATAACATAATATTTTAGACTATTCATTCAAAGTTTGCCTAAGCACGACGTTGCGCGTTGCCAGGCGCTTCCGTCATTATTTTCGTGTAAGCAGAGTAATATATTGTACACACTTATTTGACTTAGGGTTAACGATGGTGATATTATTAAATCAGTCATTTATGACTACTGTGAGAATCATCAGTAAAACCTACAGTGGACGTATAGTCAAAATTATTAATCTAGTGTCTCATTTCATTAAATATGTTTAGTCTCAAATTGAAATACTTGATTTTCATTTCATTTAATTTTCTGGACTCAGAGACATGATAAATAAGATATTTATATTTGTATTTCACACATAGCTGTATAACTGTTGTCCGGGAATGTAGGCATTAGACTGTGTAACTCAAATCCATTGTGAGGATAATTTAAATGTATTTTTATCTTTGGCAGATGAAATGTCACACTGCTTTGATTTCATTGCAGATGCCTGTCCTATTCTTGCCATGTTGTCTGAATAATACAAACTATTGTGAAAGATTTAATGTCATTCTGCACACAATAGTCATCATAACATCGGGAAAAACAATAAGAATTGCACATAGACAGTACATGATTGACCTCATAGCTTATACTTATTTTGCGTCAAAGGATATTCTGCCGTTGGTTATTATGATGTAGGTAACTGAAGATCACACTAACTTACGTGTTCGCTTTGATTACCAGCTAAAGTGAGGACATTTCTGATTAGACAGTATTACCAACAACACCAAAAATCATCTGGTTGTTTAGGATTCTACAGTCTTTTCACCGGGTTACTTAAAATTTAAACTTTTTGGTTCATTGACTCCAGTAATTTATTCGACATTGATATGATTTCTTGCCCTCTGCATTTTGGATTTACGGGAAATCTTTAAAATCTGATATGATCTCGAAAAGCAAACGCTATGTGGTATTCGGGCGTACAGAGAGAGGACAAGAAAATCATGAAACAGCAAAGAACAGGATATTAAATTCTCACTATCCATTGTTCGGCAAACAAATCTGATTCCACACGATGATGCGCCCTAGAACGGTCTTCAAAGCTTAAACAGGCTAACTAGGCCAACCAGGCTAATAACAGTGGTAGAAAACTTGTTATACTAGCCTGAGTCGAGCTTGACTTTTCCCATGAAATCAAAAATTTAATTATTTAAAGAACTGGTTTAAAATCTCGAACCTGTACCCTGGGGTGAACGCATTCACGTGAAAGTCAGCTTAGAAAGGAGTCTAAAATTGATAAATTTAGCTCATTTGATGAAGACATGAGCGCAATGATGTATCGTTTACCGTTTTTGTAACCTAGTAATTGCACTGTTTTTCGCTTAGTGGTGGATATAGTAACAGGAATTGGCATGTTGTAACATTTTAATTCACCAATATATTATTTTCTGACTGACGTCTAGAGCTACGTATAAAACAATATCGTTAGTCACTGTGTTAGTTCCTTGTGCTTATTCTGATTCCCGATACCATCAATGCAATTGTGCTTTTGTGAATTGTTGTGATATCGCTGTCCTTATTCAAACTTGTTGTGAGACTTGGTATTTAGAATGAATTAAAGAAATTAAATTATTAATTTTCATATTTTTGGTTATTTGATTTGTTCATCAAGTAAACAATTTCTTTTGCTTACAATTTGGAATATAGGGTAGCTAGGATGGGTAATTCCGTTGTATGTATGTATGTTTGTTTGTTTGACTTTGGCAGACGATAATTTATATATTGTTTCGAAGAGGCCCGACTGGGCGATAATGAGAGCTCCAACGAGGAATATGTGGTCAGTAGTCTGGACAAAGGAATATTCGTGGGTTGGAAGACAGTTTTTCGAATTAAATCCGACCCGGGAGGGCATTTGTCAACTTGTTTGTCTCTCCTGAATTTTAGTACTAGTTTCAAGCAGGTTTGTTTATTTCCGGTAAGAATTTCACGAAATCGTCCTCACAGCATGACCTGATATACATCTAGTTTTGAGCGACATGTGTCGGACATGGGGTGTAGGACTGAGATTACAGTAAACAATTACGTTATTTTGCTGCCTTTGTCCTACTGTGTTGGCCTGAAGGTGTATCAATACGCTAAGACATAATTGATGACACTTATAGTGATGCGTATTAAATGTCGAAGTAAAAAGGTTCAGTAGTTAATAAAGTAATTCATTCAGCTAAAGTCATAATAACTTGTATTTGTGTCTGCTTTATATTCACCGAGGTATTTATTTACCTCTCTACGGCCCCTGTAAAATGCTGACTGTCGTAAATTCTATGCAAAAGATGTTAAGGAGGTGAGAAAATAACATTGTACTTTACCCTGTTTTGATGTTGTTGTTGTTGTTGTTGTTGTTGTGGTGGTGGTGTTTTAGCTTAAATGAAATTCCAACGCTAAGCTATAACGATGAAGCTCTCAGATACGTGATTGAGTTTTTCTTTCCGTATTTGTTATTTTTTTTCTCGAGAAGGATAACTTTTACAAATATCACACACTATCATATTGTTCCCTTTATCGATTAAACCTAGTCACATGTTCCCTAAATCGTCCGACTGGCTGTTCCTTAATACGTGCGTTGCGAGGTGCCATCCTGTGTGTTTGCTATGCTAGTTTAGCGGTTGCTTTGATTAGCTGTTAACAATATGTTATGACAGAATGTAATACCACGATGCCAACACAACATCTAATATCAACAGAATTTTCGAGTCCACAGTAATAGCGCAACAACGGTTAACACGCATTACGTTTACTGCTAAGCGATAATTACTGCTGAAAACTGTTCAATAAATGCCGCAATATACATGTCTGAGACTGCTCAATGTTTGATCATGTGCTGAATAGGTAACTGCGACCCGATTCTAAATTGTAATTTTACCAAATGCTGTATTGCTATTATGTTGTCTTGACATCTGTAGCATTGATGAAGTTAAACTCTAGAGAAGGGCGTGTAAATTATCAGATAATCGCATCAGCTTTTCAAGTTATATTAGGCAGATGCATCCACTTCGGTATATACGTTCGTTACAAAACATCATCATGTCTAGGTGCTATGCCAGTGTCTTTGTGTGCCAATATTTCTAAATATACCGTATTCTACCAGATTTTTTTTATTCAGTCCATCATCCAACAGGCGTTAACCCAATTACAGGATGAGGCATGCATAACCCACTAACCCCCAAATGGAGCACTGGATAAAGTGCCTTGCTCAAGGGCACGACACCATGCTGGAGCCTCGAACTCACCGTCCTCCGACAGTAAGTCCTTTAATCTGGACCTACCGGGTCTCGAACCGAGTCTCGAACTCACCACCCTCTCTGATAGTGAGTCAGTTACCCTAACCATTGGGCCACGGTGCCCCAGAATTGATCTCATTAAAGCACGGTGAGCTGAGCAGCGACCTATTTCTCGCTTTTGTTTGTTCCCTATTTTTTTAGGTCGACAAACTATGCCATAAGGTAAAGCTTTGTGGCGGTCTCGTACATTATCACACTGTAATTATTTAGTTGTTTGTACAGCGGTTTGATAAAGTATAGTCAAACACACCATTGCACAGCTACAGCTATCATCAGTACACTTCAAAAATGGAGGTCACACTAAACACAACGCACAACTTTTGTTGTACCACAGCTACTCATGGAACTCGTAAATGTTATCAGGGGCCATTGTATTACCAAAGGTAGTATTTATTAAACATGGCTCTTTCAATATATTTTTTAAAAGTAGTTGAGATATTGTAACCTTAAATGACTTAAGGAAATAGGATTCTCAAACAGATAGAAAACATTTTCAATCCATAACATGGTAGACTGAAAGATTCCGTCGCGTGCGGGCGCTCCGGCGCACTGCGACCTACAACCCTTTACCACGACTGAAGGCTCACTGTTGAAATCCTGTTCTCCAACAAAATTTTATTGGAACCAATCGTATTACAGAAACGAGTTAATTGACAGTATGTAGGGTAACAAGACCGCCCACATGGCTCATTTAGTGCGAAATCGTGATTAGCATATTCAAAACTGTCGCCCGGCTTTTGTTCCACCTAAGCTTATATCATGTCTCGTTTGTCAACAAACACAACGTGATTTCTCAAACTTAAAGTATTGAAAATCGAACGGCAGAAGCTATACTCACGTTGACGTCTGTGTCTAGTGTTCTGATTTGATCATTATGGCCGATCCGAACAATCGCCGACTTGCATTGCCGAGGCAGTCAGTAAATGTTCTGATTTATATAATATTCGGCCTTTGTTCAAAACGTACAGAGAAAAGAGACGCACTCAAAGAGTTTTTACGGCGGCAGAGATGTGTTCGTTATTTTACCAACGTGGCCCCACGGTATGAGGAATCTATGATTTACACGCTGGTATCTAAAGTTATGGACACACTTAAGGGACTGTCGGTTTCTTCAGCCTGGGGGAGGGGGTGTATTATTTTTTGCCGATGACAAAAAGTGGCTGATCCCCCTATTCCAAATTTTGAAAAGAGGGTGACCCCCCCCCCGTACGCGACAACTGTAATATATAATAATATAATACTGTAATATATATATATATATATATATATATATATATATATATATATATATATATATATGTTATGTTTTACATACATTTATATTTTAAGTCATTCTGTGTTTTAATGAAATTGTTGGCTGTTGGCATGTCAGTTGTAAGATAGGAATTTCAAAGTGTCAATCTTAAAGTTTGAATACAGTACATTTTGAATGAGCTGTGAATGTATTTCACACTTTCTATGCTTAACCAGATGTCCTGAACTGTTGTTCAGAAATGGATGTCAAACATTAATATCAAACAGGAAAAAGCGGTAAATCAAAAACTTTGATAGGTGTTAAGACTTGCCAGCCATCTAATTAAATCTCCTGAGGAACAATAGAGAGGCATTTTAGCCAAATCTGATGTGTGCAGAGTCTGAGATGACCTTTTCTTGTAACATTGATATTTGTGCATGTTGCTTTCTCATACTGAATATTCATTGAGAGAACAGAAAAGTATCAGGAATTTGTCATGGTTTTCATATGACATGCAGATTTCATAATAGTACACTTTCACTTAGCAAATATCAAGATATCTCTGGCATATATCTCTAATTTATTAAAGTATGGCGCCCGAAGGGCGCGGAGAAAAATATGAAACATCCTGATATCTCTGATATATATGTCTTGTGTATTAAAGTAATGCATAGGAAGGGTGTGCTGAAAAATGTCTGATATATTAAAGTAATGCGCTTGAAGAGCACGCTGAAAAATATTGAACATACATATATCTCTGATATATGTATGCCTGATA
>LD359313.1:127633-149137 GCA_001465055.1 Ptychodera flava | reverse complement strand
CCCCCCATGAATCCACCCCCCAGGCCGAAGAAACTGACCAGTCCCTAAGAACCGTTCAGGATCGATCGTTCTGGTGATTTCGCCCCTGATTTCACTCATGAAAGATTAAGTGCAGAAGTTCAGAGAAGTGGATGTGAAGGCGGAGGCGGCTTTGATCGGTTCAGATCTCCGAAGCGACGTACATGTACGTACCAAGGAACAAATTGTGCGTGGTAAATTCCAGGTTGTGTTCAGTTAACCAGAGAGGCTATCATGACGAGAGAGTGGCGGAGATTACTCAGTAGCGATGTCCATCGAGAAAATCTTGTTGGAATTGCCATCGACGAAGCACACTGTGTTTATTTTTTACAAAGGCAGGCTCCACTGTGATGTCCAGACGTCAGTTCGACTGTACAGAGTTGCAGTTTATCGGCGACATGCGGGCTCGCTCGAAGCTTACATACATGTGTTGTTGTTTTCATTTGCCTATACCGGTCGTTTTCGAAAAGATCGACCTTTTCTTCCGAGAGTCTACAGTCTCCCCACAGACTGCACATTCTGCTGCGCTCAGCAAGAAAGGCGCTATGGAGGTTTTTATAGGCGTCAATTGACCTATACAGACAACTGTATCTACATGTAAGTTTTTTTCTCCGACATGCCGGCTAACACACATGTGTTGTTGTTTTCATTTGCCGAGTAGAGCGATTATGATTATGCAATGTCGGCGCTGCCAATGCAGTTGATTGACATAGTTGTCTTGACTATTGCGTGCTCATTATGCCTGTACACAGCCCACGTGAACAATATTCAAATTACACTACCATGATTTACATATTTGAGAAGTCTGTGAAGTAAGTTGTGGGCGGTACTTGTTTTTCTTTGAGTTTGCCGCGGCAAAGTACAGTGTGCCTTCAGTCGTAACATGGGGGTTAATACCTTAAGAGCATGGAGTAAGTAAAGGTTTCCCGTCCTTATAAATATCGAAAATTTAGACTACCGATAACATATTTAAATTATCAAATATAAGTAAATTCCATGCAATTTGTTTATCTAATATCAACTGTGACGTAGTGCCGTGTGATTATTATTCATGAGCTGTCATTACTATTCATGAGGGCATGTATATCTCTCTTGACCCACGTGTACTCAAGCCAGTCTCCAGCTTACCATCACTCTATGTACGTAGTTTAGTGCTTAGTGTAATAAAGTAGCATCTTAGATTATATAGTACTCGCTGTTTCCAGTCGTCTTGACATCCCTTCATCATTGGAATACCAGCCTTGCCGGCCACGAGACGCCACCACATAACCGACAATATCATCATAACCTCGGTTATATCACATCAACATTATTCCCTTAGTGACCCTGATACGCAGTTTTTAATAGAATGGTTAGCAGTTTCCTTAATAGAGTTGTAGCTATGCGCATCAAAACCGCTGCGCACAAACCAAGTTCCTCTAACGGAACGGGCTTTGATAGCAGACTTAAGGTCGTTAACTATACGATTGTAAAACAGACTGCCTAATTTTCCGCTAATCGGTTCAAGGCTATCAGTCCGCCTAAGACCGCTGATCCAAAATTGTCTTGGTCAATAGAGTCAGTTGAAGGGCGCCCTAAACGACGACTTTGAGAGAATGTGTTCTTTGTGAATTGATTAATTGAGTACGATGACTTACTTGATTGAGCAAAATATCTTCAAAAAGGACAAGACGAGACCTAAAATTTGTGAACATCGGACAATATTAGAAAGTAAAAATAGGATTGTAAGGTTCCTTAAAACAATAAACAAACTCTTCGTTCATGTGATTTGCTCAGCAAGTAAACACATTCCCAAACAGCCTGAAGTTGATAAAGCTGTGAACAAATATCATCAATTTCTGTCGAATGATTCATTTGATATCAAGTAATCTTGATGAGACAGAACTGGTCATTGTTAGCAACAAACAAATAGAAGAATGATCTCGTCACAGTACGAAGTGCGTGGTCTTTATCATGTACCGTTTTGAGCGGTATTTAGCATTCTTTATGTACGTTGCCAACGAACTTTAGTCCACAATGATTACATCTTTTCAAGGTAAAACACATTTTGTAAAGGAATGGAGAATCCTTTCATCGCGAAATTATTAACTAGGGGCAAACGCACTTACCTGGCTGATCTGTTGCCTTCCACAAAAGATCGAGTTATCAGACGCCCTCACTGTTTGAGGTATATTGTTTCGTCAACGATTGTTTTCACAGCTACCCGGACAACCTAAGCGAAATTCTGACGCCAAGCACTCCATGAAAGGGAAGAAAAACATTTAAACCCCAAAAGCGCATTCAATATATACGTATACAGATTGTGCGTTGTGATAGCAAATAGATTTAATGTTTTCTATCTGCACTCTGTCTGGTCAGAGTTGGATTACACTCAAGTCGGCTCAGAATGAGAATCCAAAAAGTCCCCTTATACATTTAACAATGATTCAAATTAACACTTTGCCTAAGGAATATGACTCTACAAAGTGTTAATAAAACGTGTCACACATCTGTGAGCAGAACTGCGCAACACATGCTTATTTTTTCTATGCGTGAATTACTAGTAAATATGATGCTGCTATATGATAATTTGCAGGTTGGGGACTTAAAAAACTTTGATCATGTAGACGGGGCCTTGAAAATTGTTATGGTTTTGGAAGGGCACCTCGTTAAATATGACAAGGAAACCCCCTAATTTTATATATTTTCTAAGAACAGAAAATCTTAAGTTTAGTATTGTTGTTCGCTTGAAGGATGAAGGGGTTTATAATTTTCAGTGAACAAAAATCAATTTTGGTATTAATGATAAAAATTATTAATTTGAGTAAAAAAATTGACATAATTACCTAAAATGAAAATTATTAAAAGAACATTTAAAAGAACTTAAAAAAATACTTTGCTGTGCATTATCTATGTCAATTCTAAAACGGAATAGGTTGAAAGTCTGACACACAATAAATGATTAAAAAAAATAACAAAAAATTAAAATGCCTCTTATTCAGTACGTAAGAACTTTATTGCCATTTATAATAATTGTTTTTTTATATATATCACTCAGAACATAAAGTGAAAATTTCAGAATTTTTGACCCAGCCAGGTTGAAGTTAAATTCTTTTAAAATCTCGAAAATCGAAGAAAAATGACTGACATAACAATATATATAGTCGATAGAAATATAAAGTCAGGCTGCTTATTCGTCATTCAAGCCACTCAACATAGGCCGTATTTGTGTATATTTTCGGACTGCGATGCCATTCTCTGAGTCTTAGGCGATAAACAATGACGTTGAGAGAAGGCCTTTTCGACTTATCAATTTGCAATGAGTAACAAGTTGTGATACGTTCACTTTTAATTCGATGGGAAACGTTCTTTAAATTTAAGAATAATTAAAACGTGAAAGAAGAAGATAGATGAGGATAAACTGGAGACCACCGTTGTTTGTGTTGCAAGGCTTTCTAATGCAGAGATTAGGGGACCACTTTTTTATTCGTTAGTCGAGAGTGCTGAAGTAGAATCATATTATTTAAATTATTATTTCACTTATTTGTATTGAAATTCACACTGTCGTACGAGGACTGTGTTGATATTAAGAACTCACAAAACAGTAATTAGATTGATGATAAGTCATGGAGATGTATATGTACAAGATGGCGGATTACATAGTATTGCCTGAATCATTTGTTTATGTGCCAGAGAAGAGGTGACAATTTGCCCGACATCAGGAGGGCAAATTTTCTCCTGCTGCAAGGGCACATAAACCAATGTATTCAGGTAATAGTATTTTTATTATATGTTTCTTTACAGTTAATGCTATGTAATATTAAGTTACATGCAACGCATTGTTAAAACAATTTTACCAGTATCGACAATCATCAAACATACTTTAACAAAAGTCAACATATTAGCAGTACGCGCATGGATATCTTACATCTTGCGTTTAGCGTCTACTTTGACATCGAAAACGTCGAAGGGCTTCACTTGACCGGGTCACCATGGAAACCGGTCATTACATCGTTCACGGCCCGCTTACACCCCAGATTTTCCTATTCAAATCAATGCACTGACTTACATGCACACCAAGGCATGGAACAAATATTATGGGTCATAGCACTATTCAAGTTTTAAATATGCCCCAACATTAATACTAAAACCATCCAGAACTCCGGCCGATGATGGGCTAGTCATCACATCACACACAGGATCGCCCACATATAAAGTCAGTCAATATTCAGTTCCGTCCGAAATCACATCCAGTGCATGGCGGCTGAAAACCTACCAGTGCAACTTCCAGCAGGATTTTTGTTTACTTTTAGGATATAAATGTCATACTGACCCAATGAAGGAGGGGATTTGTCAAAGAGCCCCGGCCAGGCGAACCTCATTTTGATATGTCCTTCAAATACACAGTAATGTCATAACCTGTCATTTGAACCTCGAAAAGTAGTCTTTACGCATGGTGATAACTACGCAGTGATAAATAACACCATAGTTAAAAAAATGTTTACATACGTCACTTTCGAGGGAATTGGAATCTCGGTATTGTTTCAGAAATCTATTCGTGTCGAATTGATCTTGCGTTTCCGTATTGTGTGTCTCGCTGTGCATTTATACACAGGGGCGATAAAATCTATATCTATAATTTTGTTTTAAACATGCCAGTCAATATCAAGCTCTATCTTTTTCACAACAATTGCCCTACATTACATGATATTTTAAATCGCATGTGAGAGTCTGCTATCGTCGATCGATATTCCGGTCTTCATTTTTGTCACCGTTGCGTATTTTATTCGTTTAGCTTTAAATCAAATATCTATGCCATTCCTCTTAAATTAATCAAAGTCAGATTTTGAAATGCTAGGGTAATTTATTGTAATGCGTGTATATTTGCATATTTTGTGATAACAAGCGCAGGGTTCTCATCACCCATAGATTGGTAAGCAAGAATGTCATTTTCGACTTACAAATGTCACACTGAGCAAATGCGGGAGGATATATATTAAAGAACACGAGTAGAACCTTCTTTTAATACATTTCCTTTAAATACCCATTAATTTCATTGACTGTCATTTCAACCTCAAAAAGCTTTTTTCAAGCATGCTAAAAATTTTTTGCAGAAATAGATAAAAACACAATTCAAACAAATACAACTCGTTTATATGTTTCAATGTCAAGGAGATTTCAATCTCGATACCGTTTCAGTAATTTATTCGTGTCAAAGTGATTCATATATGTTTCGGTATTGTGCAGCTCGCTGTGTTGGTATACACGGGGGGGTCACAGTCTATAATACTGTTTTTTAAACATCTCTGTCAATATAAAGCTCTATCTTTCACGACAGTTGCCCTGCATTCTAAGATATTTTAAATCATATGAGAAAACCAGCTCTTGTCGACGGATATTCTAGTCCTCAATTCTGTCACCTTGGCGTATTTTGTTCTTAATCAGACTCGATTCAAAATATTTCAGGAGCAGCAAGCTGTCTGCCTGATTGGAAGTAGAGTAAACACAAAACTTCACACACTTTTCCCAGCGACGGCAGTTGACTCTGCATGCAATTTCTCTAGACATTATCTATTAACGTCTTTATTAAATTGCCGTGCTCTAAACGCCAAAAAAATAGTCATTTCTGTAATTGTGCTACAAACCAGTCCCGAAGGGTTGTTCTACATGTAGAATGTATATTATCTACTTGTGTGCATGTGGGCCGTAAGTTTGTCAGGAAATCTAGTAATCACAACAACATAAGAGATACCAGTCACCGTATTGGTGACAATGCTTGTAAAAACATGTAATAGTTGGTAAAACAGTAATCCATTTCTATGTATTTTTTCCTCGATATGTTCCATTGATATCAGCTGTACCTTGATGCTATAGTATTACTCTTGCTTGCAAAGCGTAGACATCATAGCGACAACGGTTATCTACAGAGTACTATATAGGCGTCTCTTGTCAGGTACTCGGGGACATGTATTTAGACATGTTTAGCATTGTTTATCTATATTGTCAACGACATTGGATCAATATATTGTTATAGGTAACCTTGATACAAGCACTTTGTTAGACTATCAATCTTTAGTGAGTGTGAAGTTATTTAGTAGATAGAGGAGTCCGACCAAAAGGCCCTCGGTGTTTCCGGTAAGATATTCATCAACGACAGATTTTACAACTTTCCTGACAACATTAGCCATATGTTTCAAGCCCCATTCGTCGTGCAAAGAAAATAATCATTTGTATTTAAAAACTCCACAAATGTACTATTTATGCTAGGTAGTAATGCTGTAAAACGATGAAACAGGCTTGTAATTGTTTTGCCTTGTCACAATATACATATTGCCGATGTCTCGCTCCTTTGCTTTCCTTAGAAAGGTTAGTACCGAGAAATGTTGTCTGATGGCATATACCATTTGTCTGCAACCGTGTACTTTTAACATTGAAGTCTATCTATTAATATTTCTGATACATTCATAACATTAATGTTAAAGTGCAGGATAAAACTACGGTGACAGTGGAAAGTTAAAATTGCATCACCCGTTTTCCTACCGATGACTGTGAACTTAGAATTCAATTTTATCGGCATTATTGAAACATACTTTTAATTAATAACGATGCTGTCAACGTTGAACAGCACTGTATTTCTGCAATGCTAAAAATCGGTCCCGGGCGGCCGGTACAAGATTTAAACTTTGTCATTAACACACACATTGTCTAAATTTTATCCATTTGTGTTGGTGATTTTTTTCAGGTACTCCGGTTATTAGGGCAACATAGCAATACCAGTCACTGTAATCAGGACAACGTTGATACCAAAACAACTTTGAGTTGATAAGGAAGAAGACAAATGTTATTGATTTTTGACGAGATGTACCTTGACTTGACAGTACTACTCCATCGCAGCGTTACTAAATACTAACAGAGGAATTGTGACCTTCAAAGTACGATGAACGCGTCTATTATCAGTTACCGGGGACATGTCGGGGACATATAAATACTTTGTTATCTACCTTGTAAACGAACTTTTGTTCACACTAGCTTTATATCTAACCATGGTACAAAGTTCTTTGTGAGAGAATCGAGGCGTTTATTTTGAAATTATAATGAGCAGGGGCCAATGTACTTACCTAGCTGATCAATTGTCTCCTGTGAAATGTTGGACATCAGGGGCACGAACGCCCTCTGCGTTTGAGGTAAAGTGCTTATCAGCGATCAATTTCACTGCATCGTTGCCTCTTTACGGCAACAGCTTAGCGCTACCCGTTAAGAGACCGTTGTTGATTACGCAGAGATTCGCGGATCTATCGCTGGTTTCCGGCGCGTGCTAAACGGAGCCAATCAGAAAGTATGTCTCATAAAAGCGCATAAATAATTGTAATTAGCCATACACAACGACATGGCTGATCTTGGTGCTCACCATCGCACCACGCTCATGGTCGATGAAGAGTGCGCAATGTGTAAGTGTGTAATGTTTATGAACTCAACCGCTCTATCCACACCAAACAGACGTCATTGATAATTATTTTACAGGGAAAACTTTGCACTAGGACCAACGGCGGCAATTGAGTCTGTATGTCACTAGGCAGGCCATCCCCATTGTGTTTCACGATCACGGGCGTTAGGGAGCGTTCAGTTATTACAGCCAGGGTTGGCCGGCAAAATCCAGAGGGGGGTCTCCTTAAATTTTAAAGCTGCAAAGGGGGGGGGGGCATATATTTTCAAACAGCTCAGAGGACAGAGGAGGGGGGGTCACTTAATTTTCAGAAGTATCCTCCCGTCAAAGAGCAGTTTCAGTGTTCAGAAATATTCTTGGAGATAAAAATGTTTCACTGCATGATTTCATTCTCTTTAGTCATTTAACTGTACATCTGAACAAAAGTATAATTATCTGTCACATGAACATCTTGCCCTGGCAACTCTGAGGCTTTTCTGTATTTTAAACCAAGCTCAAGAGGGTAATGGACAATTCCTAGTACTGACATATTAGAGATGTAGCAAGGTTTGTCAGGAAAATTATTTAACAGTTACCTGTAGACAACTGGCACCATGAAAAGTGAAATTATACCTTTTAGGGGAAATTCGAATATCATACTTTTTGTCAAGATCTGAACTTTCAAACACCCTATTTGAATCGAATACATTTATATCAATTATCAAACACCTATAAAAGCACAAATTAATTGAGTTTAATATTGTAAGATTATGAATAGTTTTTTCATAGACTCCAATGTATAGTGAATCGACATTTCGTTGAAATTCCAAAATCCAATTTCTTGCGCACATACCAGCCTTTAACCATCCTAGTCTAAGTAAGTACTTTAAAATGAATTATCAAATGTCTATAAATTTTATAAATACACCGATTTAGATAGGTTTTTTTTATTGGAAAAAATATAGTTTATAGACAACCATGTATAGTGAGTCTGCATTTCGGAGAAATTCTAAAATCGAATTTCTTGCACACATATCCATTTAAAATCACCCTGGTCTGATCAAGTACATTAATATTAATAATCGAGAGTTCATAAATACAGAGATTAACCTATTTTTGTATTGAAGGACATTTTTCATAGTTTCCTCGTAGACTCCCATGTATAGTGGATGAACATTTTCAGTGAAATTCCAAAATCAGATTTCTCGTACACATAGTATGCACCTTTAACTATCATATTCTAATCAAGTACAATTATGTTCATTTTTCATCGTTTGTATATGCACAAATATAGCAAGTTTTTAATTGAAAAAAAATATCCATAATTTTATCATAGACTCCCATGTATAGTATATGAACATTGTTGGTGTTTGTCCACATACCAGTTGTAACAACACTATTCGAATTAAGTACATACATGTCAATTATGGAATATCTATAAATGCATATATATATATATTTGTATGGTGAATCAACATTATCAACAGCTGACTATCAATTAACTCCAAATATCAAAATTTTGTACACACATGCTTGCGCACAAATATTGCGATCCACCTGTCATTTCTGTCCAATCCCTTTGAGGGGTAATTTCAAAATTACAGCAAGCCAGAGAGGAACTTTGAACATTAACACCTTGTACGTTTGTAAGGAGCGCCATTTGAAAAAAAATCTGAGAATCTATCTTTTTTATTCTATCGCCCCCCCCCCTGTGTTTGTGTGTGCAGCTTTACTCAAGCAATGTGTGTGTGTATGTGTGAGTGTGTGTGTGTGTGGGGGGGTTGTTCATAAAATTTTTATCATCTTTAAAGGGGGGGTCATCATTTTTTTGGTGTAATTGGTAGGGGGGTTCACTTATTTTGACTGATGCGCAGGAAGAATTTGCCAGCCCAGCCCCGGCCATAATAACTGAACGCTCCCTTATATCGAAGGGTATCGCATAAATTGAGCATAGAACAACACCCCTGTGTTAAACCCGTTGGCCAAAACTATTGATCACAAATTTCCTTTGCAACAAGTTATGTATAAACGTTTATGTATCGATCACTTGATTTAGATTAACAAAAAGCTTTCTTATCGTGCTGTAGGTATACATGGAGCTACAAACGTATGAATGGTATAAATATTGGAGGCCTTTCATTCGAGCTAGTGCATCCTGCTCCGCTATACAAATGTATGCTAGGCTCCCGATCGTCTCTACACTGCCGAAATCACAGACCTCGGCAAATTTCACAGTTGTTCAAGTCTGATAATGTTTCATTTATTCATCACAAAAAATACGATATCAACGGAATCAAACCAAGAGGTTTAGTTTGTTCCATGGGTTTGCAGTTCAGCCGGGTGCACACGTATACGCGTACGGGAACAACGTTGAGGTGGGACCGGGCCGGGTTCGCTGCAGGCCGACGTCTCTTATGTTCATAGCGAAGCCATAATATTCCCATGGTGTCGCCGCTGCTCTCGAACATGACTGAAAAACTGTCAAAAATTTTGAAAGCTGTCTGATTTAATGCTATATATATCTGAAGAGATATAACGGAACCAGAGGTCTCAGAACCTTAAAGTTCGATCGTGTACACACAAACAACGAGGACCTTGTTTGTGGTTTATGACCCGACATGACTTTGTAAAACAGATTCGTGATTAGCTAACTCTGATGATATATTCTCATGAATAATTTATTATCCCACATTCACACTTTAGCCGTTTCCTACCATAATCTACCAGACCTTGATTTTCGCGTAGGTCAGCGGAGCGGAAATTATGCTCTGGCTCGCGTGAATGTTTCACTGCCTCCCGAGCAACATGAATCAACCATTACGCCCCTTATCAGATGTCTTGCAAACAAATCCATTGTTTCATTGTTTAAAATACTGAAAAAAATATTTATCGGTAATCATATCGCTGTACAGCGTTCAAGCAAACATAAATGTAATGTCATTTGTATCCCAGTATTTGCATGGAGTCGACATCATACTGTAGATGTGTCTGATATTCTATTTGCCTCTCTTGTAAAAGTTACCGACGCACGCGACTGCTGACATATACTGTGTGTCTACAAACTAGTACCTGAAACCACAGAATTCTATTGATTTCTAAATCTTACACACTAATAAAATATCAATAAGTGGCAACATATTGGCTGCTATATCTTTGCGACAGTATTAGTTTTGATAACACTCTTCATATTCACTGAATACTTATTAATATACACATACTTGATATGATCATTTCCTTTGAGTATGGGGAGCATGTTGCGAAGTGATAAATATCACCGTCATCAAAACACATGTTTATATACTACAATTTCTAGGACTTTAGAATCCAGGTAGCCTTTCAATAACCTATTTTATATCGAATTGGTTGAATGTTGCTGTATTGAAAACCTCGCTGTGCTGCAATACTCCGCTAGGGACAACTCACACCTACAATATATATGGGCGATGGCGTCCTTTACTGACAATTATATACATGTTACTATACGACATTTTAATATATATGCACAAGTCGGTGATTTTCGACGATATTCCTGAGTTCCATGTTGTCACCTTCGCGTCTTTCTCATTGTTTTATATTTTATTTCGAAGTGTCCTAAGTGCTAGCATGACAGTGATAATGTGACTATAAATTACATTGACTGTTTCTATATCGATGACAGTGGACTTAGCAGGACATTTAACTTGATCTTATCGATACACGGCTTTGGTATATCGTGATGCTCTCAACGTTGACCGGCCGTACATTTCTACAATGCTGCAAATAAGTCCGGTCAGACGCGTTAGACATTTAACTTGTATCATTTATACAGTGTAATAGATATTTATCCATTCGGGCCGTTAGCTTTTACAGGTATTGTAGCCATTTGAACAAAATAAGAACACGTTACTGTAATCAGGACAGCGTTGAGAAAAACGGCTCTAAGTTTATCAAGCAGTGAACAGATTTTATTGATTTTTGTCGATTGATTGACTTGATATCAGATGTACCTTGATGCGACAGTACTACTCAATTGTATCGTTAATACAGACAAATAGAATAATGATGACAATCAGAGTACGATGTACGAGTCCGTTATCAGCTACCCGGTAACATGGATTAAGATGTATTTAGCATTGTTTACCCTGCTTGTCAACGAACTTTGGCTCCCATTACGATGATAGCTAACCATGGTTCAATAGACTTTGAAAGAGACTAGAGGCTCCATTCATTGTGAAATAATTAAGTAGGGGCCAACACACCTACCTTGCCGATTAAAAAATGCCTCTTGCAAAAATGCAAGAGACGAGGGACAAGAACGCCCCTGTGTTTGAGGTAAAGCACTTAGACAACGATTGTTTTTACAGCCACCGGGATAACATCAGTCAGCAATGTGAGATCCCGGAATTCCTGCAAATGTACCCATTTTATATGTTTGAATAGTATAACTTATTTATTTGAATTGATTTGATATTTCCTGTGTCTGCATTCGGTTGTATCACTTAGTTCGTTTCCCCAAAATTAACAATATCGTAATATTTTAACAATATCCTTTAAAGGAAAACCTTAAACTCAATGGTAGCATCAGTGATAATCATCATAGGACACGTAAACATGTTCATATACTTTGGTTTTTAATCTGATAAATATTTGAATGCCTCCCCTGTCTCTGGCCTCTTTTGCCCTCATTTACAATATTTTGTGAATTTTGGTTTCAAACGGTCTAGAGAGTAGATAAATTTCATTGCAGCTCAAGAGCATTCGAACGGGATACATTTTAGTTTGCCTTCGGATTCCTGTATTTGCTTAGCGACAATCATACTATGCATGTTACGTTATGCTCTCTTTGTCTTCCTTAGGAATATTATAGCGAGTGTTTCCATATTACTGGAATATTATAGCGAGTGTTTCCATATTACTTTTTTTGCGATTTCGGTTTGATTTCAAGTAATGACCACATTTATTTACATTATGAATTATGTATTCATATATTCTCCATATACCAATTGGTCTTTTTTCACAACGGGCTAACGTGCCCCTTCGCTAAAATTTCTCCTTAAACAGAGAATTGTGAAACGCACAAGACCATCAGAGTGATGGATTATGTGACGGCATGGTTAACATTTAGTTGATTCTTGAGAAGAACGAACTCACTAAATCTGGCGAAAAATATATTTTACGCTGCCTTTATTTCAAGATGCATCAGTTTTATCATGGCAAACTGTCCGAGAGGCTAAAACGTTTTCAAACCAAGCATAATGAGTAATCAAACAGAAACATAAAAAAGCAATGTGCGCATCAGAAAGGAAACAAACAACAGAAAAGAATATGAAAATAAATGACACACAGTTGTCCGATATGTTTGTGTTGCAATGTGTGCAACGGCTATTTAGAACTACTTTCTCTTGCTACAACAACATGGTAAGGCCAAAGTAATTAAAATCTTTGTTTTGCGTCCCCACCCGCCTAGTTTTTAAGGTTTTCATGAAAATCACACACAGTGTATTTGAATAGGAAAATTTAGGACATTACCGCTTAGCTTTTCTGAACTAAAAATTTTGTTACAATTTTTTTTGCTGCAATCAAATTACATTGTGTTAATTTTCTTGTGCGTGTTTTTCAGCCACGTAGGTGCGTACCTTTTCCCATTTACAGTGGACTCAAAACTAAGTATTTAATTACCTTGGCCTAAGTGGTATTATCAACAAGCATGTGTAGGGCCGATCTCCTTAACATGAGGTCCTCAAAAGTCTTTTTGGAGGGCTTGCTGTATATTCTACGGGAGTGCTGGCACGAGTTATCCAGAGTGGGGACAACAGAATTTATCACATGCACAAGCCAAGTTTGTCGTCTCCGAACAAAAAATACGGGATTTATTCTCTGGTCGTTCTACGTCACGACAACCCGCGTCTATGTCATCAATTTTGGTGCGTCGGACCTTTTTTTTTGTCGATCTTCGGTGTGCTCGTAAATATGTAAACAAACAACATGGCGGCCGATGTCTCTCCCACGATCAAAAGTCATGTAATGAAATCGATATTTTCACAGACTACGACATTAATAATCCGAACAATGTAAAACACAAGAGTGTACCGCCCGTATATTCCGAAGGAATTACGTGAATAATTTGCGGAAACAACGAACTCGAAGCTGGTCGCGTATACCGTGGGTTCCGTACGCATTGCAAACAGGGTCAGGCGCGACGTTTACAGTGTTCGCGCCGTCGAGATTCAGTCGATATTTGTTCCCGAAAAATTGCGTATCTTCGTCTGTGATAAATTTCTAGGACTATGCTATCTTTGAAATAGAGTATAACTTTGCGGAAGGTAGCCTACGTGTAGACCGAGAGCTGTCATTTGCTCCACACACGAACGAACGTGAGCTCTAACGCACACGACGGACGACTGGAAATGATTGACAACTTGTGCACGGCGTACTGATATTTATTCCTAAAGTAGTTCAAAAGTTTAAACGCGGAATCGTCAAGGAAAACTTATTTTATTTTACAAAAAATAACGAATTCTTGGCTTGTGCATGTGATAAGTATATTATTCCCTAATATTTTTCTTCGTTCAGCTCGGAAAATACTCGTGACGTAATGACCGTGTCACCACTCGTCTCCGACTCGTGGTGACACGGTCATTACGTCACTCGTATTTTCCTTCGCTGAACGAAGAAAAATATTAGGGAATAATATCTAAGAACAACATATCCAAATGCAAATATTTTGATTACGAAGTGCATATACTGGCCGTGTTGTTCTGTTATTACAACTGAAAGAAACCAAAACAAAACAAAAACAAACATACTTTTTCTTGAACGCCATATTTCGTCGTCTAAACTTTGACGGGATATCTAGTTCTTATTCTGCTAATAACACGATTTTGAACTAATTTGTGATAATTGGATGTTATGTCTGTTCAATCTACAAATGTAGCCCATATCTGCTTTTCATTTCGAGTTATACAATAGTTTTTTTATGTGTAATTTGTAATATTGCAACATTCAGCTATATGGCTCGCGGCATTTTTGAGAAGTTTGAAAAATATGATGATCCAATTACCCCTAATTAATTCAAATCGTGTTTAATCAGGTTTGGCGTACGATGATTTTCTTAAATTCTCATTGGCTGACTACACTACATCCCCGCTCCTGGTTAGATAGTAAGTTGTTTGCTTGTTTACATGTCAAAGGCTCTTGCGGAACAGTTCTTACCAAAGTCTTTCGTTGCAATCGCAGTGTGAAAGAACTACGCAAAAATATCCTGTGTTGCCATTACCGTCTCGCTAGGTAGTAAGCTTTCCCGAGTTATCTTCTACGTAATATGACGTTATTACGAAAATAACGCAAAGGATGCACGAGGACATTAGCGTAGCGTATCCGCGTCGGGCGATGCGCGGCGCCAATGTCCTCGTGCATCCTTTGCGGTATTTTCGTATTAACCTTATTATTATACATCTTACATTCCTGTTCGGGCATCAAAATGTCGGAGTAGTGACCGTTTTCGTGCAATGTCAACATTTTTTCTTCCGATTTTATCGCGCCAGTGTGGAACGCTACGTCGGACGCGCTTCTGCACGTTTTGGAGTCTGTGCACTACACACATACGTATGTACAGAGCGCGCGCGAGACTTGTTCTGGCACTAGTCCAATGGGTCCCTTGAAACCGTTCTACAGTGAACGCGCAGATACAGCCGCAGGGAATGAGGTGCCTTGAATCCGTACGTGTTACGGAACGGGCGCGCGTTCCGTACGGCTTTTTTAGCGCACGCTAAATTATATTGTTCTCGATGGTAGATGTATAATAATATTCCACGCTGAAAAATTATTTCCTGCTCTTGTGGACGACACAGTTTAGATTGCTTACAAAAATAATGGTTGCTCAATATGGAAAGTATTCCCGGTTATGTGTGCCCATTACCATGACACAATGTTTTCAGTATTTGCACTGCTGTACAATGGCATTATCACAAGTGAACTGCGGTACATAAGTAATGATTCAAGAACTGTACTCAGCATTCTAGAAACAACGATACCGCTGCTGACGCATAATTCAATAGATTCGAAAATCAAATCAATACCTTGTGCTCTTAATGTGCTAGTATTAACAGTTAGTAAAGTGTGACACTCATTTATGGCAAATGTCAATAATGAAGACAAGAAAGAAAAAGAAAAGAAAAAACAAGTCAGAAGAGAAGAAAACAAAACAAAAAAGCAAAACGTAACAAAAATAAAGCATTCATTTACTGAAGTCCTGGTCTGTGTGGAAGAGACAATGAGATTTATTTCGGAATACGCGTACATTTCGTTAAACACTGTATTACATAATGGAAATCGACATATAAGTGTTGCGGTTATGTGACAACGAAGATTAAACATTGCAACAAAATAAAGGACGGGGTCAACATAGCCTTAGTATTGTGGTCCAGGTCTTCACCTAACATAACATTTATCACACATAGTTGACTTCTCATTGTTCCGACTTAAACCATTAGTAGGTCAGTTTTATTTCGCTACCGGTCACTCGGTTAACCAGTGAGCGCTATGAGTGTCGAATATTGATTACAAATATTGTAGGAAATCTTCTTTTACTACCGATTACTCTTTAATTGCGAGCATCTCTGACGCCTCATAGCATTTATTAATGACTGACATATGACTTTCAACCTGAACGTGCTGCAAATCATCGGGTCTAGGTCACATACGAACATGACAGTTCGAGAAATTTTCAGCAATGATAACATGGAACTACGCCAGTATATAATGGTGTGAACACTGCTCATGAACGCCATCACCTTGTACGCCTAATAAACTCAAGTTCACAACGAGGACAGCGTTCGTGAAGATAAATTTATCCTAAATTGTTACTTACAAGATGAATATTTTTTTCAAAATAAAGTAAAATAATGTAATTTTATTCCAAACAACATTCTGATGTTAATTAGAATTGTCGAATGTAAATAGAAGATGGTTTAATACTTTTAATGGTGTTTTCAGTTTTTCTTTAAACTTCATTATAATGTTTTTTTCCTTGATCAAAGATTTTACTTTTCTGGGTGAAATTCAAATGTTCTTAAGATTTTTTTTCGGGTGTGCTGTTTTAATATGTTGGAAATATATCGGCATAGAAGAGAGTGTGTAAATAAAAGTAAAACTTTAATTGAAAGAATAATTTTTGTCACTGAACCTAAGTCTCCCTCTTTCTGCCTGCCTGTATGTAAGCCCCCTCTTTCTCTGTCTCTCTGTCTCCCTCTGTCTCTCATTTTGCATATTTTCATCGCCGTGAATTTCTCTGTCTCTCTCCAGCCCAACTCGTATCCAAACCACGCACCCTCTCTCTCAATGATCGTCAATTTTCGTATGACTGATTTATTGAATCAATCTCTTTTCGACAATCGATCGCTGTATCAAACCACCCCCGACTGGCACAGGTCAAGAGCTCAGTCTTGCTAGCCGGATATTAAAACGATTCTCGGAAATATTTTCAAAAAATGAGAGTCAGTGTATTTTTTCGAGAAGTTTCTTAAAGAATCCAATGATTCTGTTAACTTACAGTTTGTCTTGACACACCTCTTGAACTGAAATCAGCTGTATTCTTCACTACATTTAGCATGAACTTATGTCAGGGCATATTGAAATATTTATTGGAACAAAACTTACCGTCGTTAATATTATCCTTTCCTACTCTTTTATTTCGATATCATAGGTTCAACTTTGATTCACTGCCGCTTCACGGTCAAAAACTCTCCTCCTGCAATTCAATGCACTAGTGTGAAAGAGTTTCGTCGAAAATGCTAAAGTTACCTTGTACACCCGGCCAGACGAGTCACTCATTGTATTGGCTCCTTTTCAATGTTCAGTTACAGAAGCTATGTAGAACTAGATCCAGATAATGTTGACAAAGCGGATTTTCCAGGCGTGGTCGGCTCTTGGTTGAGTATGTATGGTATAGGACACAACGCGTTGTTAACTGGACTTTCATTGCAGTGGAACACTAGGAAGACCTCTACGTAATTTGGCAGGATTTTTTCCCTACAATATTCTTTACTTCCCCGTTTAACATTTACTACCTGAGACTAAAAGTATTTAATAAACCTGGCATCAACGTTTTTTGACTTACTGATAAAGGAAAAAAGAATACCGGGCCACATATGTTTCATCAAGATCTGGGTGTATAACATTTGGTAGATGCACTGTCAGAAACGGTTCTTTACTTAGGCATTTTGAGATGTTGGATTTTACTGTTGTTCACCGAAGTAACACGTGGCGTTACATATGTCATAACTGAGGACATTTAAACAGAACCCATCGAAAGGAGAAGTGCCTTTTGTGTGCCTCTTTCAAATCTGCTTGTTGTCGTCCTATACTATGGATATTATACGACTGAAAGTGCCGATGTGAATTCTAGTGATCCTCATGCATGCATTGCTTATAAAGATCGAAATGAACCGTAAGTATTTCAGGCATATTCATAACACTGTCAATCTGACAGTCAGTGAGCATATACTTTATCACTGGTATGAGAAGAAACATTATGATCCTCCTGCTCCTGCTTGAACGTGAAGAGTTTTATCTTTCGGTAAATTTTGGCATAAGGGTACGTGGAGTCAATAACAAAGACGTAAAGTCCAATAACTTTTAGTTTTGTTGTACTCTCGTTTAAAGTGGACCCCATACCTTTTTCATGCAAAAACCGGAAAATCTCAATGTTTTTCTCTCAAATGCTTGAAATCAAAACTATGAAATGAGAAAGCAATATTTGATGAAAAACTCGAAACAGTTATGAAAAACTTGTCATCATAATTATCCGACCAAGATGGCGCCTGTGAAACTTCGTTTTCAAGTATTAAATTTTGCATTTTGCATTTTGAATTTTGCATTTTGAATTTTGCAATTTGCATTTTGAATTTTGCATTTAGAAGAGCTCTCTCGGCCATCGTATCACAGCGAGTGTGATCATGCAACGATAAATTTAGCAATTTGAAAAACCTCGCCTGTCCGTGTCGCTCGCACTCAGCTTAATGCATACTGTTATTTCACGCTTTTATAAACTTCACATAAAGACAATATGTTTTCAATGGAAATATTTCCTAATGATCGGGTCTCGCTGCCTGTTCGATTCAATGTACAAGAATTTACACCACGCTGTTCTTCCATACTTCGATTTTACTTCATTGTTCGTTGGCATATGCACTTTGCCTTGCGAGTCTTCATGTAAACAAATGATAAATTTATGACAGGGAAGCGACCACTGCTTCAAAAAACCCACGAAATTTGGCCTTCTTATATATTGAATTCCACATAATTCTTTGTTAGTACACGTACATTACACAGAGCCGTTGCTGTGCATGTTCGACAGGTAAACACACATGACGTCATTATGTGCATTAATCAAGATTGTAGAAAATTACTTTTGGCAGTATGTAACTCGAAAGTGGAAGATTTAAACTTTCCCACAAACTTTCCCCAAAGAAAGTTTCAACCATGCTCTCACCAAATCAATGATAAAAATCAGGGTCACAGTCCAAAGTTTGGAATTGGCGAAACAAATTGCCTAACATTTTGCAAAGTTTGAAATTCAAAATGGCTGCCATCACTGTGCTAACTCTATGGGGAAAATAAAATTTCGGATTTTCGAAAAACTAAAACGGTGAAACTTTTTCTTTCTCCAAGAGCTCTAAAATGAACCCCTCATAAGTGGTAGATCAGAAAAGAATTGTAGAAATTTGAGAGTCCGAATATCTGTCTGACTTTACTGCACACTATACAATGAAGATTATTGTTGCTCAGTAGATTCATGTTAAATACCTGAGCTTTTAATCTATGATTTCATGTACACTAACTAAAGCTTCAATGGTTAAAGTGTAATTATTAAAACACTGGTAACCTTCGTTTTTCTAATTTTTCTATTTTCTTTCTTGAATTACTATCCACACTGTGCTTTGCTGTTTTCATGACATTAGCAGCTAGTACTGTGTGCTATTGATGCTATTGTGTTGCCTTCTTGTCACGTTCTGTAATGTAATAACTCTCAATCAAACTTTTTAAGATTTTTTTGCAGGTTCTTACCGATATGTTTGATTTGGAAAAAAATTATAAAGAGCTTCGTAATCTCAAAATGCTGTACATATGTCATTTGTGGTAATCTTGTTAAACTTTGAATGTATCTTGCTCGCGCCCTCTCTCTTTAGATTCAAACGACAATTAAGCGACTGCGACGATGATGGTTTCAGAGGATGGCAGCTATTCCTGTAGCGTGTTATGTTCTCAATTTACAATTAGAATACCCAATTATTGTACTCATTAAACCACGACATATCTGATCATTTCCAAATGTACATAACGTACGGCACCCAGTCACCTAGCGAAGACACCACAGTCAAAACCGCACGGTCAAATCCCCATCCTTTAAAAGGTGGTTCAATAACCGACCAAACGTGTTACAATTATTCTGACTGCGACCCCTCTGATTGATTAATGAACCGAGGCGAATCGTTATTTTTTGTTATTTCTCAGACCGAGACACAAATACACTCATATGTGTCTCTTTAATTAATCTATGTTAGAGGTTTATTTATGTTCTCTTGCAGATGTGAAGACATCGGCAACGTAACCAGAAAAGGTAATGGCCGAGCTATATTGCACGTCCCATCAACTTGTCTTTGTAGAAGAATGAATATAATTTTTTTTTGTGCGTTATGACATTTGCCAACTATTAAATTTAGACTCTAATTGAGGGTATGATTTTATGTCAACAGTTATGGACAACTCATGCACTGAAGACACCACAACATTTGAGTTGTACACAGTCGTTATCATTATTCTGGTTTTGGCACCGGGCAATATCATTTTGCTAATCGTGGTGATTATTCGCGTTGTGAAAAGAAAGAGGAATATTCAAAGGTAGGACAAAGTAAGTTCATTTTCCTATAAATATCCTCAAAGATTAGTGTCTGCTCCTTGAGACAGCCGATAGTTTTGTTTTCAAGTAGGTAGCTGAAGCCTATCCTATTTTCAATCAGGCTTTTCAATACCACGACTGTAGTTTATGGTATTATAATTGAATTGCATTATTGTGACATGGTCAATGGAATTTTCATCTGATATTTACAGCTATTAAATTCATGTAGGCATTTTAGAAATATGGCCCTGGGAAATACTTCCCATCTCTCTCTCTCTCTCTCTCTCTCTCTCTCTCTCTCTCTCTCTCTCTCTCTCTCTCAGACACACAAAGAGAAACCAGCCACATGACTTGGCTTATGCAACCTTTGACCTCTCTCGAATTAGATAAACAAAAAATGGTAAGTATGCTTTTGCCTATAGGAGGTTCACCTCTTACGTCACTCTCCATAACTACCTCAATTTAAGTGATGCAAACAAGATTGCCACAAGCACAATGTGTCACACTTGACATCACGTGACATGATCCCTGTTTCAAAAGTATGCGGCATAAAATTTGAATGATCTGAATACTTGCATGTGTAAGGTATGCGACGGTTTGTGTACACAGAGTGGTATACCTTGCTAAACTCAAGCGCGCACAGCATTACATGCTACAGAACTCTAGCATCTCTGCAAACAGCGATTGGGTACAGCAATGATCAAGCAATGTGACGCTTTTCCTTACATGAACCTGTATATTTTAGCGTGCAATGGTCACTGTAAGAGGAGTTTTGTATTGCTCTTTCTACCTTAAACATATGGTCGCATCACGTCAACTGAAACCTACAGAGTGGCTGTATCGTGTCGAAAAGGTATGAATAATTGGCAAGGATGAACAGCAAGTGATGTACCAGAAAGTGACTACGTCAAAATCGCCCAACACAAAACACAGACGACTTGTAATTGCGGCACTGATTAAGTTAATAAAGAGTATAATTCAATCAATCCGTGCATAGCATTTACATCGCAAACCTTATATAGCATATTCCATCCCCCTGCAACTTGTTCTCGTGGAGTACAGGTGTATCACATGGTAAAGGCGCTGTGTTCGAGCCCCGGCAGATGTATTGATATGTATTTTATATATATATATATATATATATATATATATATATATATATATATATATATATATATATATATATATATATATATATATATATATA